>APFE030233979.1:61833-78981 GCA_000404065.3 Pinus taeda
AATAGCCCAATGCTTTCCATTCCAATGGGTGGTGTTGATGTTGTACTAGGATTCCAATGGCTACAATCCTTGGGTACAATAGCTTTTAATTTTCAAGAAGTTTTCATGAAATTTTCTTCGGAAGGAAAGGAAGTTGAATTAAGGGGTATCACAAGGAAACTGGGAAAGATAATCATCTCTAACGGAATGACAAAGCTTCTAAAGAAAGAACAAAGAGGCGTAATTGCACAATTATGTTCGCTAGAGGTTCCCACATCGAAATAATATATTTCTCAAGATCTTTAAAAAGTCTTGGACAATCATTCCAAGGTATTTGAGACTCCCAAATGCCTCCCACCTATTCTTGATCCTTGATCATGCTATTCATTTGATTCCAAGAAGTGTTCCTCCAAACATCAGGCCTTACAGATACCCATATGCCCAAAGGAGTGAAATTGAACGTATGGTTGCCAAAATGCTAGAGGTTGGTATAATTATCCAACCAAATTCGATAAATGAAGCAAGGGATGAATGGAAGAATGACGAAGCAGGGTGGGAACTCGTTCAAAAGTTGGAGAAGATCTCAGTTCAAATAATATTGCGAGAACTTGCCAAGGAAGGAAAAATCATATTGGAACCTGAAGCAGTCACATAAGTGAGAAATCGACAAATACGAAATAGATCAATTTTAGAGTATCTCATCAAGTGGAAGAACTTACCTGCTGAAGGTTCCACATGGAAGGATGATGATTTTATACAAAAGCATCCAAAACTACTCAAGCGTTGAGGACAACACTTTTTGAAGGAGAGGGCCATGTTAGGTCCCTATACTACTATTGTAACCCTTTATTGTTATTAGTTCAACTCCCTTATTATATTGTTATGCCCTTACATTATTATTGTTATGTCAGCTCTGATTATATTACGACCCCTTAGACTTCTATATATAGAAAGGAGGTCTTGTCATTTGTGTCATCCAAGAATTGTTCATTTGTGTAATGTAAAGAAGGTTGCCCCCTCGAAGAGGCTGGTTTATAAGGAGTTGATCTATCTTTTCTATTATTTTTGTGAGCTAGTTTCATAACACTAGTGGAGAAACCAAGCTTGGTAATGGATGATGTCACCCTTAAATGTCGAAGGTTTCTTAGATCGATGGGAAACTAAATTGAGAAATTAGTCATTCCCCTATTCCAATTTATGAGAATACCATGTACATTCTCTATCTCTCAACCCCCATGTAACCAATACTGTCTACAATTCCATCATTTTCCTCATACATACATTAGAGTTCCCCTTATGTGCCTAATGTTACCTTAGTCTCAACATCAATGGAACATTCATCCACTGGTTTCAATTCTTCCTCTTTGGATGTATCCTATGTGAGCCAAACCCCTCATTCCTATGTCATAGATGCTTGGCTCACAATCTCATCTGCTACCACTACCATGACATTACATGGTAATTTAGACTCTAATAACCTTATATTTCATCCCAATGTAGAAATTATAGAGTCCCTTACTAGACTAGATTATACTTAGGACGATATGCATCATCACTTCTACCTTTTACCCCGAAAATTGTGTCCCTCTGATCAATATGTTGTGGAAACAAAGGAATTTCTCTCCCATGGAAGAGTCTACATGTTTAAGAATCCCATCCTTTCATATAATGCATTTGATAAGGGAAATATGGCCACCAAGTCCCCTATCATTAAGGTGCATATCTCTATTATGCCTAGTGTCATTGAATTTTTTTATTAGTGTAAATTATTCCCTTGAAGAGCTTCTTGCCTACAAAGCCCTCTTCCAATAATTTTGTGATGTTTTTTCATGGTTGTATTCAAGGATGCCCATACTTGATCCCACCTTTTTTTATCATCATATCAATACGTGATTAGATGCCATTCATGTTCGTTGAGAATAATGGCTTATTCACCTTGGCAAGACCCTTGCCATCAAAGCCAAAAATAACCAAATTCATTAGCCATTATTAATTTACCCTATCACACATACTTCATGTGTTTCTAAACCATTCCTTGCTACAAATAGACAAGGAACCATTCATGTCTATACCATTTTTTTATTATTATCTAAATTGAGTCTGTCCCAAAGAAAATTTCCTAATGCCATTTATTAACCAAATTATCGATGCATGTGGTTGGCAAAAGATCATTTCCTTTATGAATGGAATGTCATGTTATAAACATCCCTAGATTCAACCCCAAGATCAATACAATACCACTTTCACTACTCCATGGGAAAGCATCACATGTAGCATTATGCCCTTTGGATTGAATAATGTTAGAACCATTTATTATCATGCCATTTAATATTATTTTCATGACTTGGTTCAGAACATCTTATTCTATCTCAATGATCTCACTACTCCTTTGAATAAGTGGTTGCAACACTTAGAAGACTTACATATTATCTTCCTTAGGTCTTGCAAGTACAACAT
The DNA here is from genome assembly GCA_000404065.3 of Pinus taeda. Taxonomy (NCBI): domain Eukaryota; kingdom Viridiplantae; phylum Streptophyta; class Pinopsida; order Pinales; family Pinaceae; genus Pinus; species Pinus taeda. The sequence goes on from APFE030233979.1 coordinate 64,270, forward strand.
ATGCTTAAACCCTATTAAGTGTGTCTTATGTTTGCTTGCTAGCCAGATTCATTTTTTCTAATGAAAGCCTTACTATAGCCCATTGAAAGTTTATGCCATCAATAAACTACCCCAACCTCATAGTCTACATCAATTGCACAACCTACAAGGGAAAGCCAATTTCTTGTGTTGATTCTCATTGTTTACACCACCACTGCTTATGGTTTTCTTCAATTGTCATGTTCTATCATAGCATTTGTATGGGATGGTAGAGCTAATCAATCCTTGATATATTAAAACATACCCTTATCTCAACACCTTTAATTAGTCCTCTTGAATTTGATAAGGTTTTCATCCTTTACATTTCTACTTGACCCTTTGTTGTCACTAAAGTGTTAGTTCAAGATGGGCTCAATGGATGTGAGCATGTCATTTATTATAGGAGTAAGAACATATTTAGATCAGCATCGTCTTATTCCTATTAGGATGAGTTGGCCTTGGAAGTTGTTTTCTCCATTCAAAAGTTATAAAATTACATTGTGATATGTAAAAGAAAGGTAATAATATTATAACCATGGGTCCTTTCTATTAAGTAGACAAGGTATAAACAAGAAGTATGCCCATTGGATTGTAATCCTTCAGGATTTCAACTTAGAATTCATTACACACAAGAGAAAGAAAGCCTTATCCCTCTTTGAATACATTCCCAACCTACCTACAAGTGTATTATACCCACCTTTGAATGATGACCTTTGAAATGAACGCTTGTTCACTATATCCAATGACAATCCATATTATGACAACATTTTAATGTACTTAGAAACCGAAACATATGGTCCTCATTTATCGTATAATGAGCAGTGATGTCTTCATCATTAGGATCCTCAGTAGAGATTACGTTAGTTATCAAGGATTTCACACCTTATTACATCATTGTCTCGCAGTGGGCACCTTTTTGGGTTGGATATTACCCAAAATATTATGCATGTGGGATAATTTTGGCCTACTCTTGTAATTGATTATATCAAGTTAGTTAAGCATTGCACCAACTACCAATATATGCCCCTCAAGAATGAACTCCTCTAGATTTGTTGCAGATTGTCATCATTGTAGGCCACTTTTGCAAATGAGCCATTGGTTTCATGGATTGTAGCAGTCTTTTCTATCAATGGTCACAAATACACCATTTTAGTCATGAGATTCTTCATGAAATGGGTTGAAGCCATGCAAATGTTCAACAACATTGTTGCTACTATAACTTATTTATTTTTCAATCGAATCATCGTTTGGTTTAATGTCCTAAAACTGTTGGTTACTAACTATGACAATTTTGAAGATGAAACTTATTGTGAGCCAACTTCACCATTAGGATTTGAGCACTAATATTCATCCATTTACTATCTACAACAGAATTTCCAAGTTAATATTATCAATAAATTCCTTAAAAACATGCCACAACTAATGGTGAATAAACATAAGACCAACCAACATTACATGCTCTTTGTAGCCTTGTTGATATGTAATTGTAAACTTAAAAGCGATGTAAAAATTGCAAGTAAAATTTTATGTATTGTAGGCAATGGATCACTTTGCAAAACACATAAAATTATGATTTTTAAATTTAGTTAACAGTAATAACAGAGATAATATACCATATCAGAAACACATAACAGCAAAAATGATAAAGGAGTTCACCCCTCTCTTGGCCTATATCTCCTAGTCTAACTTCCAATGTTGGGCCTCTTTCATTAAGTGCTCAAATTTGTGTTTACATGGATTTATAGTGCTCATAAGGTAAATATTATGTCTCCACTGGCTTCAGAATAGTCAAAAACCCCTAGCTAGGCTTTTTTTGGGCTCAATTTGGCCAAAAACTAAAGAAGTTATGGTATCCCAAAGTTTTCCCTACTAATTCTTCTAAAAATGGACTGGACTGCTATACATCCTATGAATCTACCTTTTCCAGGCGCACCGAGCGACAATTTCACCGAGTGCCGACGTGATTCGCACCGAACTAGGTATAAAATGTCGCTTGGTTTAATTTCTCAATGACCCATGTGAGTGGAAAATTTGGGTCATATGGCCATGTGCTTGGGGTTGGGGCTAACCGTCCGCCACCGTCGCCATAGGCCCCTCAATGTTTGGGTCATGGTCATTTGGAACCGTCAGAGCCCATAAAACCAAGGCTTATCCCAAAATTTACGCGCCCATTGCAAAATTCGCGCTAAGTGCTCCACGGTGGTGGCATGTGGTTATATGGCGGCATGTGACCGAGGCTGGTCCCCAAAACTCCGCCCGCACTATTTTAACACTTCCACGCTAGCATGTCGTTATATGGGATTCCATATGCTCTGGGGTTGGTCCCCATGTTTCTGCCCCTCCACTTGTTGACACTCCGGGTTATGGTTGCAGTCCCGTGACTTTCGACTGTTGGTGCTAGAACCATGGGCCAGGGATAAGACAGCGCCCTTGGCTCTCCCTCCTGCGCTCCCATGGGCGTGGGGTGACTGGGGGCTAGGGCTTAGCCCCGACCCCATCCCCCAATATCAAAACACATTAAATTTAAATAAAATTTTACCGCATTATATGTTAAGATTCACCCGGTAGCGTGGCGATAAGGTGCCTTGTTGCTAATTTGTAGGTTGTGTGTTTGAATCCCCCAGAGGTAGTTTGGTCGATAACCAAAATTTTAATGTACCCCTGGGGTGCCACATGGCATTCCCCCATTGGTCCAACACAAAAAAAACTCAACCACAAATAAAAATCGCCCAAATTCAAACCAATTAGCATATGACACTTGTCAACCCGTCACTGGCCCAAATTGTACAGTTAGTCTGCCCAATCACCCTACCCAGTCAGTGTATGGACTGCCCAATTAACAGTCCTACAACCAATCAACAATTTTTTTTACCTATTTGAGAAATCGATTAGAACGCGATATTGGGAGCATACGATATCAGTTTTGAGCAATTCAAGTTGTGTTAGATTCAGGTCATCGATATCTACGCTCTTGTATAGGTTTCAAGCACTTTTGAATACTTTGAATTTTGAGCGCTTTATTGATCCCCTCGATCACTCCTCCCAACTGAAAGCTTTTGGACCTCCAAAAGTCTATTCTCAGTAAAAATAGATGAGGTACAATTCCCTCACCCTTCCTTTTTCAATCCATTTAGCTTTGCGTGATTTTGTAATTTTGAACCCCATATGAAGGTGGTTCTCGTTCCTTCTTCTTGAAGTTCTTATTTCTATGTCAAGGATAGGATCTTGCTGCAATTTTTCAAGATATTTAGAAGAGAAAATTTATGTTAAAGAAATATGAACATTCTCTCCTGTGTCTTCAATCAAAGGAGGCTTACCCAATTTCAAGTTCTTTTCACCTCGAAGTTTTTCTTTGCTACTGCAAAGCCTTACTTCATATCCAACTTGAAAACTATGGTCAACATGCAACTTATCATGTCTAACCTTGTTTTTGGCTCGATTCTTCACCAAATTTGAATGCCATCGCCATGCACCATCCTCCTTCAAAGACAAAACACTAGGAGACCCACAAGAAGATGTATTAGAACTAATGTTCCCTTTGTCAAGTAGCTCTTGCATCTGCTTCTTGATTCCTGCATTCTCTAGCACTAGCATCTTGTTCAAACCAATGCTCAAAAATGATGCATCCTGCTACAAATGAACTTCATGTTGTTTTCCTCTTTTGGGAGGCAACACATTAGATTCCTGAAACATCTTATCATATGTGTTAACAACTTCAACTAAATCAGATTTTAATGTTGCATCACATTCTTGGAAGGCTTCAGATTCATCAAAATATTTATGTTTAATCATCAATAATGCAAAATTTTGACTAGCATTAACAAACCTCTTCATTTGTCCAACATTCACAAGTGATAAATTCAACTCCTTGCTATGTGATCTAGCAATGTACTTAATCCCATCTTTAAACAAATGATACTTTTTCTCATGGCAATGAAAGATGGCTTTCCTATCATATAAGTATAGGCTTCCCAAAACAATCCCACAAATCTCAAGTGACACCACATCAAGTTCTACCTCATCAATAAAATTTGCAGCGATGACAAATCTAAGTATGCATTTTCTTGTCACTTGCAACTTGGCATTGTCACATACCCAACCCAAAGGATAAGGTTTAGGACGAGGAATGGTTTCCATATTTAGTTTCTTGACAATGTCTTCTAAAACGATGTTTTCTTGTGAACCACTATCAAACAAAGTATCTACTTTGTTATGTTTTGTGATGACTCTAATATGGAACAACTCTATTCTTTCTCTTTCATTTTGAGTTTCAATGGGTTTAATAGAAGAGCTAGTACTTGCAATAAAATCCTTACCTTTCAATCCCATGGCTACGATTTTTGTTTCATCTCTCTAGATCCTAGATCTTGTTGTGTAGTTGCAACAATCTTTTCTTTCTCCTTGTTATTAAACTTTTTGGGTCTCATCTCAGGATGAAGATTCCAACAATGGTCTTCATCATGGCCTTCTTTAGAACAATGTTTACATGTGGGTTTTTTTCCCTCCTTTTTGACTAAAGCATTCTTTTTATCCTTGCCTTTTGAACTTCCCTTTTCCTTTGTCTCCAGACTTAAATGACTTCTCACTAGTTTCTTCAGAAAAATTCTTCTCTCTTGCCTCTAAATGAGTTGTCTATACACAAACTTCATCTAGTTTTGTTGGGTTAAACGTGAGAACTGTGTGTCTCAAGTAACTATGCAATCCTCCAATGTATTTCAATAGAGTATCTTGGGAGGACAATTCTATACCCAAAATCAAAGCCCTTTTCCTAAATTCTTGAGTATAGATTTGCACATTTTGTCACTTAGCTTGCCTAAATTTTTTCCCATTCATTATAGCTTTTTGCATGTATGTTAATGGATAAAATTGTCTTCTTATTGCAACAACAAAATCATTCCAAGAGGATAAAACCTTACCATGTTTCTTCATGTCCTCTTGAGTTTTGGCTTCCCACCAAATAAGTGTTGCACCTTCCAACCTAAGAGAAGCAAGGTGGATTTTGCTCTCATCATCCTTGATTCTTTGTATCATGCAATACATTTCAATCTAACGAACCCAATTATCCAATTTCTCAGTATTTACCTCTCCATTGTACATAGGCAATTCAAATTTTATATCAAGCTTTAGAAAAGGAGTTTTACCATGTCCCTTTGGAGAATTTCGAGGTGTTTGTGAAAGGGTAGAAGAAGTAGAATATGAGGATGAAGAAGAGGATGAGGATGGAGGTGAAGGTGGTGGCTTGTCACCATTTCCTCCATTCCCTTTTGGAGGTTTGTCTCCTTTTCCTCCATCTCCTTTTGGAGGTTTTGAGCTCTCTCCATACAACCTTGAGTTCATCTCCTCATAAAGAACTTTTACCATTTCAAACATCTCAAAGAAAGCTTTTCTGAAAGTTCTTTCATCTTCAAACATCCCTTCAGGACCTTCTTCATGTGCCATGACCATTGAAGCTTGAGGTGTATGTGTTCGCCTTCGAACAATGTGAGGCCTTGGCTCCACAAGTTATCTTCCTCCTCTTTTAAGCTTCAACTTTGTAAGCATTAGAAACACTTGCAAGCAAAATCAAACCTTCACAATAACCTGGCTCTAATACCAAAATGATCTGTAATTGTAAACTTGAAGGTGATGTAAAAATTGCAAGTAAAATTTTATGTATTGTAGGCAATGGATCACTTTGCAAAACACATAAAATTATGATTTTTAAACTTAGTTAACAGTAATAATAGAGACAATATACCATATCAGAAACACATAACAACAAAAATGATAAAAGATTTCACCCCTCTCTTAGGCTACATTTCCTGGTCTAGCTTCCAATGTTGGGCCTCTTTCATTAAGTGCTCAAATTTGTGTTTACATGGATTTATAGTGCTCAGAATGTAAATATTATGTCTCTATTGGCTTTAGAACATTCGAAAATCCCTAGCTGGGCTTTTGTTGGGCTCAATTTGGCCAAAAACTAAAGAAGTTATGGTCTCCCAAAGTTTTCCCTGCTAAATCCTCTACAAAATGGACTGGACTGCTATCCATCTTATTAATCCACCTTTTCCAGGTGCGCTGAATGACAATTTTGCCCGATGCCAACGAGATTCGCACCGAACTAGGTGCAAAATGTTGCTTGGTTTAATTTCTCAATGATCCATGTGAGTGGAAAATTTGGATCATATGGCCATGTGCTTGGGGTTGGGGTTAACCGCTCGCCACCGTCAACATAGGCCCCTCAACGTTTGGGTCATGTTCATTTGGAACTGTCAGAGCCCATAAAACCCAAGCTTATCCCAAAATTTATGTGCCTGTTTCAAAATCTGCGCTAAGCACTCTGTTGTGGTGGCATGTGGTTATATGGCGGCATGTCATCGAGGCTGCTCCCCAAAAGTCCACCCACATTGTTTTAACACTTCCGCATTGGCAAGTGGTTATATGGGGTTCCATATCCTTCGGGGATGGTCCGCATGTTTCCGCCCCTCTACCTGTTGGCAGTCCTTGTTATGGTTGCGATCCCATGACTTGTAATTGTTGGTGCTAGAATCGTGGGTCAGGGCTAAGCCTGTGCCCTTGGGTCACTCGCTTGCGGTCCTGTGGACGTGGGGTGACAAGGGGTCAGGGCTTAACCCCGACCCCGTCCCCAAATATTAAAACACGTTAAATTTAAATAAATTTTTGCCGCATTATATGTTAACATTCACCTAGTGGCGTGGTGGTAAGGCGCCTTGCTGCTAGTCTGTAGGTTGTGTGTTTGAATCCCCTAGAGGAAATTTGGCCGATAACCAAAATTTTAATGTACCCCTGGGGTGCCATGTGGTAACCCATGATTGGGCCATGTGGCATTCCCCCATTGGTCCAACACAAAAAACTCAACCACCAATAAAAAACACCCAAATTCGAATCAATCAACATAGGACACTTGTCAACCTATCATTGGCCCAAATTTTACAGTTAGCGTACAAACTGTCTAGTCAACAATCCTACAACCAATTTGCAAATTTTTTACATGTTTGGGAAATCGACCAAAACACAATATTGGGAGCATACAATATCGATTTTGAGTGATTCAAGTTGCGTTAGATTCAGGTCGTCGAGATCTACACTCTGATATAGGTTTCGAGCAATTTTGAAAACTTTGAATTTTGAGCACTTTACTGATCCACTAGATTACTTATGGTCCTATGAGACATCCACTAGGATTTTTGCTAGATTCGTACCCTTTCATTTCATCCGTGGTGAAGATATTGTTTGAATAATTGAGTGTCAAAACCCCTCCCTCCATTTAATTATCAAACTCCTACCTCATAGCGCTCCTTTAGAGCAAAGACTATTCAATTTGGTATGCACCAATGAAGAATTTTATATTGGTTTGACAACCAATTAAGCAACCATGAAGTGATCTAAAGCTTAGTATGACTGAAAGGTTCACCTTTGTATCTTCCATGAAGTGGATCTAGTCCTTGTGCAGGACCAGGCGCATGCCATCTTAGGTCAAGGAAAGTTTGAAAAACTATGGTAGGGGTCTTACATTGTCAAATAATGTTTAGGAAAGTGGGCATGTCTACTTGTGGGGACCTAAGGGGTACTTCTCCCTAATCCTCATAATTCACTCAATCTTAAGAGAGTTTACCCTTGATAATTTATTTTAGATGATTATTGTATCTTGTATATTTATTATATATTCCTTTTACATCCATTTTGTAATATTCACATCTCATACATTGTCTTCTTACACTATTTAGATGGATCCATTTTCCTATTGCTATATTAGTTATGCCAATAGTGTGAGTCATTATTCACGAAATCTTACATTGAGAGCTTGGATTTCAACGCATAGATAATAATGATATAGACAACCATCACAACCCTAAAAGTTGTTAATGAGTCTCAATTTATAATGAGGATGATTGCTTATATGCTAATTGTAACAACAACAAACTCTTTTAGCGAAGCACGCGCATGAACTTCTTAGCCTCATGTTAGGTACTAAATAAAGCGCTAGTAAAAAATATAAGGCGAGATCAATCACGAAGATCAACAAATTTGAGGATGTGAACAACAAGTTAACAATGTAATGGAGCTCACTCACACGACATTTCTGACAACATTGATACAACTAGGAACCTCATTGATGTAATAAGAAATTTGTAGAAAATCCAACCAAATACTAATACAAGTTTGTTCAACAAAAGAACATGACCCACAATTGTAAGATACTTGGATATAGAAGGAAAAACACCCCTACAAGGCGATTAGGGAAATGTGGGCATCAAATGATGACTTGAAAATTGCAAAAAAGAAAATCAAGCAAGAGAGACAAGAAATTGAAAAATACATTGTTCAACTCATCGATTTGAATTCAAAGCTCTATAAAGCAAAATATTAGCTACTTAAGGTTGTTGATTTTGACATAAGAAGGTTACAAAAGAGAAGATGAGTGAAATACACTCAACCAAGAATCAAATCAAAATAAGATAGATAAGTTAAGAAATTCAAGTAGTACCCAAGGTTGAACCACAAATCATAATCACCTTATTTGAGCATAATGACATGCCGGCCTCCAATGATAGCTTAAATGAATCTCTTCGATCTATGATTGACATGACCATTAAGCATGCTAAAGTTCATCAACAATTAATCAAAATGAAACTAATGATGTTTGAGATGGGTGGATTTTCTTTAGAGTTGAACATTTGTGTTGACATACATGTTTTTGGATGGAGAGTAAGGTATCAAATGTCCTAGGCAAGATAACAATGATGTTGGTGTCGATGAAGATTGGAATAGTCAATCAAGGCTCTTTTGGATGGGACATGAAGATGTGTAGGAAACCATCAACGTAGGATTGAAAAACATTATTATATTACTCCTTTTTTGTGATGGGTATGTGTCCAAAATAAAACTAGTGTGTGTTTTTGAAGGGCCGATGCACACAAATTTGATAAGGGAGTTGCATTGTGACAACTTAGAGGGACATTTTGAGCATAATAAAATGTAGGCTTTCTTGGAGGAGATATATTATTGGTCGAGTAGGACGATGGATGTGAATAGATTTGTGGCACAATGCAAAAAATTAAAAGGGTCAATAAGTATTTTTTTTCATTTTTTTTTTTCATTTTCAAGGATGTCACATTTCTTGCATTGTAAGGAGGATATGGCACAATTTATTATGTGAAGCTTTTCTTCAAGAAGATAATGTGACTTCATGGATTGTTAAAGACAATCACATTAGTTAGAGACAAATGACTTCTTAGTCATTAGAGCATGTTGAGGAACAGGATGGAAACAAAGTTGTAATGTGATTTGGCATATCACCCTCAAATGGATGGATAGATGGAAAGTGAATCAAAAGCTTGTAAAACTTATTAGATTTTGAGCTAGAGATGACAAAGTAGTGTGATTAATTTTTGTCACACATTGAGTTCACATATAACAACAACATTGAGTTTGCATATAACAACACTATAGGTAGGTTGATTATCTATCAATCTACATGATGAGGTGAAGTGACGTGGAAACATTTGTAGAGCAAATCGAGCAGGGTTTGTGCAAGGAAAATATAAAACAAAGGATAAATATGCATTGTATAAGCAACATATAGATGCATACTGAAGATTTAAATAATTTGAATTTGAAAACTTCATTGCGGTGTATTTAAGTAAAGAGAGTTATACTACATACATATAGATGCCAAATGTGAAGAAGGCCATACAAGTGAGAAGTTGTTTGGTGACAATGTGTATGAAGTGGAGTTGTTAGAGGAGTTTGATATACGACCAATATTTAACATCATAGGGTTGTGCTTATAGAAGGAGACATCACCATAGAAGATGGTATAGATGAACAAAACACATTGGTGGATTGCTAAACAAGTAAATGCCAAGAAAAAAGATAAAAATAATGTAGACAATCCCAAACAAGAAAGTAACCAAGACACATAATGCTTAATGCATGTAATGTTCAATGAAATGGAACAAAAAGCTATACAAGTATAATACTTGGTTTGCAAAAATTAAGTACTAAAAACATCACAAGGGAATGAATGTTGTAGAAGTAGGTTTTTTGTGAGGATGCATTTTGCTTTAGTTTAAGGGGAAAGTTGATGTAGGCTCATCCATGCAAAGGCTACATTCAAGAGTGTGGCATGCAAGCACAATGAAGGAAAGCACAACCATATCAATTGTGTAAAATAAATAAATCATTATAGATGGAAGCACATGTGCGAAAGGATGAATGTGACACAAAGATGGCACATTGCAAAATTTAGATAAGAAGATAAGATGCGCATGACATGGAGGAAAATACACGAGGACATATGATTCTAGTCGGCGCATGGTGGGGAGTGCACATGGTAAGAATGATAAATGTGCCAAAGGAAGACAAACCATTGAACATACTTTTAAAGTGTCATAAGGACACTCACAATGAAAAATGGAAATTAAAAAGGAAGTAAGTAAAAAGTTTGAATAATTAATTAATTAAAAAAATATAATAGTAACCATTAAAATTGTGTTCACCACTCATTTAAGAATTATTCAAATTATTAAAAAGCCACAACCTATCTGTTATATATCTGACAGAGTTTTCCAATCTAATTTGTGAAGTGTCAAGAATCGAACAGAAACTTCCCATTAAATATTTTTGACGCATATTTTAGAAAATAAGATAAGCGTTTCACCGCGCTATGAATACAGTTTCATAAATTGAAAAGTACAATCACAAAGGATTACTTGAAAACAAAATTATAATTTCCTTCTGCCTTTTATAAATATTTTATTTAATGCTTCAAAAGGCCCTTTTTTAAATGCCGTGCAACAGGGTCCATCAATGATCGATAGTCACACGAATCATTTGTGGTACGTCCACAAGAATCTTCTTTATGATATTTTTTTTTCCTGTTTTTTTTTTTTAACTGTCATATATAATGGACAACCCCCAAGCAAGCTTCTTGATGCCCCTCTACTGCAAGAATTCATTCCAAGCTCTCCGAGTCTCAAACGTTCGGCTCATCCACACAGAGGCCAACAATGTGGCCGAGGACGATCGCCAAGCCCGGCATTAATGGCGGAGACGATGCAGAGGAGGGGCCAAGAATTGGCACGGGGCTGAGAAAGAAAGGGATGGGTGTGAGGGCGTGGTTGCTGCTGGACGCCTCCGGGCAGGCGCAGGTCGTGGAGGCTGGGAAACATGCGATTATGCGGCGCACGGGCCTCCCGGCCCGGGACCTTCGCATTCTGGACCCTCTGCTGTCTTATCCTTTCACCATACTTGGCCGAGAGCGAGCCATTGTGATCAATTTGGAGCACATCAAGGCAATCATCACCGCCCAAGAGGTCCTTTTGCTCAATTCAAGAGATCCTGCTGTGGTTCCCTTCATTGACGACCTCCAGCGTAGACTTCATGTGCCCGTCCAACAGGTATTATGATATACTGATATTTCTATTTGCCAATTTGGTGGAGTTTTTATTGCTTTATTGCATAATTGAACTTCAAACTAGTAAAGGTGTCCAAATCTCACAGTGGTATGAACATCTCTTAGATTCTCAGACATCTGAAAATGATGTCTACTAGATACATGTTATTTGTGCTTTGAAATGAATCGACATGGACAAGGTGAATTGGTGAAAGTCACGGTATGATAGAGGAGATGTTTAGACTTTAGACAACAAGGCTGATAAATCAAACCTAGGGCTTTCTTCTGGTTAGGGGTTTATAATCCCTCTTTTAGAACCCTGTTTTTTTGAGTTACATATGTGTATGACCCAGCCTCATTGTTGGATGGAAGAATGATATGTGCACCGGTGTGATGCTGCCACCAGGATTCTGTGAAGCTAGGTGGAATCTAAACACCCCATGAAGCAGTTTTTATCCCCATAGTTTCACATCATTTTTTTTTATTCATCTTCCAATAAAGTGGCTTTTATTCATCTCTTTTGTTCATGGGTTTCTTTCTTTGTCTAGTGTATTTTGGTTATTTCTCCCTCTAGGGTTGTTTGAATGATTTTCTTCAACAGTTGGGCTGTCCTAGTGCTGGTTTATTTTCTTTTTATTGTAAAGTTTGGGTTTGGGCTGTCCTAGTGCTGGTTTATTTTCTTTTTATTGTAAAGTTTGGGTTTATGTTGGTTTTGTCTGGTTCTTGCACTATCTCTTGCAAATGTCAATATGATATTAGAGTAGAGATGAATCTCATCTACTCAATTCAATAACAGAGTCAAAGGTTTTTGGCTTAAGGGTTGTAGAACTAAGTTTTGGGTATAATCTCTTTTTAGGGTTCCCTAAGGTTTAAACCCTCCTTTTTGTTGAGAAGTCTAGGGCATTAGTATTAGGTGATTTCTTGTTAAAATTGGCAACTAGGGCCAAACTCCATGTGGGTCATCTTATTTATGGCAGTTGATATTTTTCTTGGATCCCTCTCATCAAAGGTGTAGGATTGCTCTAAAGATCATCCGATTCCGATAAGTATTCATGGAGTTATGAATTTATTTGTGTTATAAGACAATTTGTCAAGGTCGGCCAACAACCAAATAAACCCCACCTGTGCTCAACGTTTTAATAATAAATAGAGGTGGCTTTCAAGTCATTTCAAGTTTCAACACACTTGGGATCTCTTACTTTCTCTACTTGTCTTTGGGTTTTAGTAGGAGGAGAGATCCTAAGGAATAACATTGCCCTGATCCAGAGGGCAGAAAACTGGAACTGCTGGAAAAGCCGGAACCGCCAGAAAAACTACTGGAAAAGATGGAACTACCGGAAAAGTCGGAAAAGTCGGAACAGCTGGAAAAGACGGAATTGCCAGAAAAGCCGGAACTGTCGGAAACGCCGGAAAAGTCAGAACTGCCGGAAAAGCTGGAAAAGCCGGAAATGCTGGAAAAGTCGGAACTACCGGAAATGTTGGAAAAGCCGGAACTGTCAGAAAAGCTGGAATTGCAAGAAAAGCCACAAATGTCGGAAATGCCGGAAAAGCCGGAAATGTCAGAAAAGCTAGAACTGCCAGAAAAGCTGGAACTGCTGGGACTGTCAGAATTGCCGGGAACAGGCGGAACTGCCAGGAACAGGCGGAACTGCCAGGAACAGGCGGAACTGCCAGAACTGTCGAGAACTACCGAAACAGCCGGAGCATCTGTCTCCAAAGGAGAGCAGCATGCAAAGGACAACTAACTAACATTGTGACAGTTGTATGCTAAATCACCTGACATGGGGATTCAGGATTTGTAGGATACGGGGATTCAAGTGTCGGATTCGGACACGTTGACCCCCTGGAACAACACATGTAAAACATAGATCTTCATCTATAGCATGCATAGTACATACAAAATTCAAATACATGTTAGTGGTCACATAAATCATGATTCATAAATGAAAGACAACTTACAACTACAAGATAGTAAGATAAAGACACTGACAGTTGTAGTTTTCTCATTAAGTCATCAAATCAAAATGTGTTACATAGGTAGTGCTGGTGCAATGCCAATGGCAAATAGAAATAGAAAATATAAAACAACTACAGGTATACAAGCCTCAAGGCAATAGGTAGCCCATGACTCATGAGTCATCAATCCTCATAGTCATCATCAGAATCAGCATCAATGTCTTCATCATCATGGTCACCACTGCTCTCCTCTGCATCCTCCTCCTCCCCTGTATCCATAGTCGCCTCTGCATATGCTGGTGTGGAGGATGACCCCTCTAAAATATCACCGTCATCAAATCTAATAGGCTCTAGCACTGGATCATTGAGATCCATGTTGGCCAATGCTAACTCAACACTGCTTAAAGTATGCAAAACTGAAAGAGAAATATGGTTAAAAACATAAGGAACAACGCCTTTTTTATGCACGCGGGTTTTAATTTAGGGGATTCAAATCCCAGAATCGGGACATGTTGTGTTCTAACGGGATTCGTACGAATCCCGTTAGGACACGACATGTCCCTTTCTGGGATTCGAATCCCCAACGAATTGTGTCTGATTCGTAGGATTCAGACACGTGGCCCCTATATGACGAGTCCGGTTACTTAGGTTGTATGGCACTTAGCAGCGAATACACCAAGCATGCAATGTTACAGCTAACATGCAAGGGACAACTAGCATGCAACAATAAGCATGCTAAGGACAACAGGCATGCTAGGGACAACAAGCAAGCAAGGTGCAACCAACACATAGGTCAGGATGGCAATATGGTGCAACAATGGCACATAATGCAGTACAGTGATGGGTACAGTCATGATTAATGAAGCGTGATGAGATACAACATAATGATGATGGGTGCAGCATGGTGCAGCGCGGTGAGGTGCAGCATGATGACGACATGCAGCACAATGATAGGTGAAGGAGTCACCTTGGAGAATTAGTTGAAGCAACATGTCTTCAACTGATCTCATGTATCATCTTCTTAGAGATGATCTATGCTCTTATCTAGATAAATCAAAGTGTTGACTTCTGTTGTAAACGTACTCTCTCTCTCTCTCTTTACTAAACTATTGAAGAATATATAAGAAGAATTGATCAAGGGTTTCCCCACATTGGGGTTTGTCCTTGGCTAGCGCCACATCTTGTGTCCTCTTGTCTTGGCGTGTCTTCTGTGATTTATGTTTATGTTCTATCTACAGTTTACTTTAATGCTGATGTGATTGCTAATCTGGAAAAGATATGGAGCTAACTGTGAAAATTGAAATAAATTGCTCTAAGCATAGAACATACCTAAAATTAAC
>APFE030233983.1:2842-13283 GCA_000404065.3 Pinus taeda
ACTGTCAGGCTAAAAATAGAACAGTCGAATATTATTAGCTCTTAATAATATTTGGACTATAAACATTATCTTATTCTCTTGGAGCACTTCAATTCGAGCTACGAATGTGGTACATGTAGCTGCAAGAAGGAATATGTGGTTCTTATGGGTTAAATTGATCTATTGCATGGAGGACTTCAGTTAGGACTTCAATGATTGAGTTCTGTGGAGTTGAATCAGGAGTTGATGGAGTTGTGTTCAATTTGACTTAGTTGAACTAGTTGTAGTTACTCTAACTGGAAAATAAACTAATGTTGAGTGATGTGAATTAGTTATTAATTAATTCACTAATTATTAACTCATAAAGCAACTGAAGAATACATCAGTTAACTCATGGACAGTTCAGTGGAGACAAGTGTTAGAGGTGAGTGAAAGGGCAAGACAGCTGTCAGTTGTGACTATAGTTGTGCATGTGATTTGCACATGCATGGATTGAGTAATGCCAATGAGGATCGTGTAGTGTTACACAAGGGAAATACGTGAATGGATCATTCATTCTCATCATTCTCATGTAGGATTGTGTAGTGGAGGCACGCAAGCAGCGGAGGAGATTTGAGCCAGCGATTGATTCAGATCTGAGCTAGTTTGTGTGTAACAGGTGGAGATAGTACTAAGTACTTGTGAGTAGTATTGTACTATGTATTGTTACATGTTCTCAGTCATTAAAATATACAGATAGTGTGGGGTTTTCAGTTGTATTCTTTCCCCGGGTTACATACTATGTTAATGTGCACATGCGATTGATGTTTCATTGTTTTTAATGCTGCTAAAGTGATTATCAACGTAGAGGAGGTTATGTATTATGCATGTATTCCGCAATAGTGTATAATTGGGATAATATCTATGAATATGTGTAAAATTATTCAAAATTTCTACAGTTTCAATTGACAACAGAGGTGTGTCAGTTAAATTTTCAACTAGTGATGGACTTGGAAAGAGTTTCTTGTATCCAAGTGGAAGTCGCTGCAATGAAGCAGGACAGTTATCCAAGACTCTTTTAGCTTCATCTAGAAAAGGAAAATGGTGGAGGGCATGATTTCCTTCACACAACCTATAAGGAAATTTATATCTTCCTTTCTATCCATTGACTTCGTTTTCACTAGTCGATAGTGTACTCTCAACATGATCGAAAGAGGTTGAAGACACTGGATTGTGCAAGCGGGGAGACCAGTCCCTTAGGATCCGTGGGATGCAGGGAAAATCTCGATGGTAGTGGTCTCCTTTGCAAATGACACATGGATATTTAGGCTTGGACAGTGCAGTGTGTGGATTTTCGTTAGACAATGCATGGTTGTACGCTTTTTCCGTTGGCTTCTTCTTCTTCTTCTCCTTCCCTTTCTTCTTCTTCTCAGTTACTTGGTTTTTAGTGTTACTAGCTTCACCAAGTGAAGATGAAGAAGGAGAGGGAGAAACAAATGTAGTAGAAGGTGGGGGAGCAACTTCAGTATCATCTAGTTGCTGATTTGATTGCTCAGGAATTACAGTGTTTTGAATGACAGAGGTCGAGAAAAGCCATACTGGCAAGCCAATTGTCAATCCTAGAAGGGACAATGTAGCCATATAAGGGGCACCAATATCTCCCCAAGAAGAGAAAGTACTAGGATTCCCCCCAAGGGGAAATCCTTGATTGGTGGACTCCATTTCCTTAACCTAATACCAACGATGGAACAGTGATGTTATTCCGATTAAAATAAATTTTGTGACGCTTTGACACAAATTGCTTTTTCAATTTTTAAGAGTCGAGAAAAAGCTAAAGGTGACTCTATTCGCCTTTGATTTTTAATGAGCCTAAAGTGACAAGTGCTCAGATGGACCTTTTCTTTTAAGGAGTCTAAAAAGGAATGAAAGTGACTACTCTGGAAATCTAGACAGAGGGATTACAAACCAATTGCAAAACTGCAATATACTTTTGCGTACAGCAATCAATCTTCCCGAATGTTGTGTTCAGTGCATTGTGATCGATAGGGTGGTAGACACGGCTTCCTAAAGATAAAGGATATAGCCTATTGTGGTCTCCCAATATATACTCGATGGTACGTGGGAGCACAAGTCCGTACTGGCAACTTGTCGTATCAAAGAGGAGGAATCACCCCAAAAACTACATGAAAATGATAGTTACCGATGCCGTTACTGCGTACGCAGAATATGTTCTCTAGCCTAGACTATCTAGGATGTTGTGACGTAAGTTCCAGCATTTTTATGTTCATGAGGTTGTAACTTTAATAGTTAGGGATTTAAGAAGTTTTTCCTTCAAGGTTCACGGTGATAGTACGAAATACCAATTCCTAATAAATGGCAATCTAAGAATGATAACAAGTCGTTTACTTTCTTTAGCAATGAAAATATAGTACTAACGAAAGATTACAGATAAGGTTTTCTTTCAACATAGAGAGAGAAGCAACACGACATAATAAATGCACTTTTCCCTAAAATCAATATCTGCATGCAGTCTAAATGCAAATGCACATGCATGTATTTGTTTTTCAGTTTCCTTAATGTGAGAATGACAAAAAGAAAACTAAGTACAAATCTTAATTACTTTTCTTCAAAGTGACACTTTAGCAATTTCTTTTCAAAAACGAAAGGAAGACTAAGACGACACTTTCAATTTCAAAGGAAAAAATTTTGACACTTAAAATAATTGATAGTTCAAACCAAATACAATGGAAAAAGTGTAATCGACTATCTAAAAGAGGAAGACTCTACGACACTCTTTTCTTTGACTGAAAACGATAGTTGTGACACTTTCAAATCAAAACACGACATTTTGATTAACCTACTTTTTGCAAAGGAAGACTGTAAATGACGAAAAATACACAAAAAACATTCAAAATTCCCTATCAATGGAGGCTGAATAATGTAAAGGAAGAAGGTCTTAATAGTGATATACTGATCATTGACAGCAAAACTCCTTCATAGAGCTTAAAACAATGAAGAAAAAACCAAAATCTAGAGGCAGACACAGGCTCATGCAATCATTGCACCTGTCCTTAAGGGAAACATGGATGCATCTCACATGCAGCACATGGGAGGTGCAATGCATTTAGACTACCAATGAGAGACAGTGCAATGGTCCAGGGATGGGAATGAACTCAGGTTTCACTCACAGTTTGTAGCTAAGTTCAGGGATTTAGGCTGAGCTTATGATATGCAGTAAACAAAAAGTATAGGTGCTGATATAATGAGGTTATTGAGCTACCACCAAGGCTCTTAGGATGTTTGCAAGTTAGATGTACAGTTCATAAACCAACCAAGAGATTGACTGAAGAAGCGTTGATCTACTTTGCAGTTGCATAGCAAAAGCAGTTCGAAGGTTAGTTGGCTTAACTTCAGGCTTCGTATGTAGTTTATAAAGCAAACAACAACGACAAACAAACAAACTATTCACTCCCCAGTGGAGTCGCCATTTTGTTTCTGGGAAAACTAGTGTCCGTTCAGAGCCGCTAGTCCCACTAAGATGGGTAGCTATCTTAGAAACAAACAATTCAAAGTTACTTGTGTTTTCCTTTATGAGAGATAGATGAGAGAGAAGAAGAAAGTACCAACCTCAGTCTTTCGCTTGGCTCTTTGCTTGTTTCCTCTCTCCTTTGATAGAGCTTTTGCCACTCTTCTCTCACTTGTTCCGCTTCAAAGAACACTGGTAGAGTCAAAGAAGCAAAATATCATCAAAGCATAGGGATCTACAACCATAAATAATATAGGATCAGATGTACATTAACCATACACATGCATAAACAAATACATGATTTAGAGATATACAAGTATATGGAGGAAAACTCAATTAGCTTTATTGACAGAAGTAGTAGAAGAGAGGATTAGAACCCATCTGTCTAATCCAGTGCCATCCTCCTAGCATGAAAGCCCTCTTCACCTCATGTAAAGACTAGATCACCCAACAATACAATGTTTCACAGAGAAACCAACAACACTTCCTTACAAAATTCAAAATTCCAGCCTCTGGATCTCTAGGATAAGGGATCCATATATAGATATTTGCAAGGGGGTGATTCAGCATCTGGGATTTTGATTAGTGTCATTTCTCTGATAGTTCTTGGTTCCACTTGGATATTTCATGATCTCTTACTCATCCCTGGGCGAATTCAGAGAGGCAAGTGTCATATGAGCAGTTTCTAGAAGATTCTCTGGGTTTCCACCTAGCAAACTGCCTCTGCCATTTTTCTTCTCTCACTCATCGCACCCTACAAAAGGGCTTTTCAGTATGCATTGCACCCTCTGTGTGTAGCAGGTGAGATGCATTGCACCCTCAGCATGGAGCAGTCTGTATGGTCCAAT
Organism: Pinus taeda; assembly: GCA_000404065.3. NCBI lineage: Eukaryota > Viridiplantae > Streptophyta > Pinopsida > Pinales > Pinaceae > Pinus > Pinus taeda. The sequence goes on from APFE030233983.1 coordinate 7,175, forward strand.
TTTGACCAGTTCTGAGCATTTTTTCAAGGAGAACTTCTAGGAAATGATGTAATCAATTGACCTTGTTCCTTTAGGGTATGAAAAAAAAATTGTATGGGTTTATAAGTCCTTGGTTTATGGACATGTAAGTTTGGGATTGCAGTGCCCAAATATGTCTATAACACTCAGGATCAAGATATCCCGAGGGATTCACAACTAAATGATATCTTCAGACAATTCTTTCATCTTGTGCTGATCTTCTTGATTCATTCCTTGGTTTGATTGCACATGACACACCACATTTCCCTTGATTATCTTTTGTTGTTCTGACTTTGGAATAGTAGTTGTTCCATCTACTGTTTCTCTGCATAAAAACCAATGACAGTTAGTTTGGATGGTCAAATCGTATCAAGAGTAGTTTCATTCATCCCTTATCAAAATACTATCAATATGTTACTATATCATGGCACAAAATGGATAAGAAAAGAGGAAAAGGTCATTGTAATAAAGAGTAAATATATACCTATTGCACCGCTCAACAAGATGTAGCTCATGGCCTGCTGGAAAGTGGCACCAACATTTGTAAGACTGAAAGGCATGACTTGGTATGCAAATGTCCCCCACACGGTGTTGAATTTTGTTTTGTATTGGTCCATGTGACAAATCTGAATTTGGTTGTACCCAGAGAACCCATCCATGAATGATAAGGCCTCATGATTGGCGCAAGCATTGATGACTTGATCAATGAATGGTTTTGGGTAATTATACTCAGGGCATGCTTTGTTTAGATCCCTAAAATCATTACAAACATGAATGGTGCCATGTTTCTTCATGATGGGTACAAGTTTGGAAACCCAAGACGTGTAAGCAATTGGGTAGATAAATCCAACTTTGTGAAGTTTATCAATTTCTTGTTTAATTGTCGCTTCCTTAGATGGATGCAATAGCATTGTTTTTTTTGGATGGGGTGGGCATTCGGCCATGTTTCAATGTGATGTTCCACTATGGTGGGACTAAGACCTGACATCTCAGAGTAGTACCACTCAAAAATATCTCTATATTCTTGGAATAAGGATCTATATATGATTTTTTCTTCAGAGGAGCATGCTACTCTAAGGGAGAACTATTCGATTTTGCCAGGTTTGTTTGAAATATTCACATTAATGGTAGGAAAAAATTTGGACATGTTCCCTTCTTTGAACGCATCGGGTGTTGGGATGGTATTTTTAAACCTATCTATTTTTCCTGGTGGGAGAAATTGTTTTGATTCAATGGCATAGATATCGTGGGTCTGTGCACTACTGGGAATAATAAAAAAAAAAATCAGGTAGGAAAAATGACCGATGGTGCATAACATCCAAATGATATTCAGGTTCTATCATGGCTTCGAGAATATCATCATTTGAATGAAAATGATTATCCAGAGTTGACTTGGGGTGTGCCAGGTCTTGTAACTGAGATGTGGTATTGGTTGTGCTAGTGGATAAGAAAGAATATGATTTGTCGCTTGAGGCCGTAGAGCCCAAAGAGGTTGATAAAGTGAAAATTGGGTGGTTCTGCATTACTGGCATTGGTACCACATTTAGGGTGGATTTCTTGGTCTCAACACCAAAAAATGATGAGTAGACATTTCAGGTCATGGTTCCTAATGATGAGGAAATAAATCATATATGGTATTGTGTGTCATCAGCATTGGTTGGTGGTACAATCTTAGCTATGGCTGACTGTGGTTGTGTTTGAGGAAGCTTTTGTGTTCTTGTTGGTGTATAAGGGGCAGGAATGGCTTCTTCTTTAGGATTCTAGTTTTTAATCCTAAGATGTCGAAATGTATGTAACATGGTACATGCCTCATTGATATGATTAGAATCAGTACAGATTCTACATCCCTACCTCATAGTACGGGGTATTGATGCATGGCTACCACATGGAAAGTCTAATCTATGTTGGTGGTGGTGAGGAAAGATAAGATTACATGGACCCTTCTTTATTGTTGGTTGTCAGTTCTCCTCAAACACACACAAAATGGACCCAAATGCTTCACTCCCAGTGAGTGCGAATGATGTGGTGGTTCAGTCTCTATTCCGACCAAATCCGAATTCTCCATGATAAATAGACATATGAATCCTAACAATGGATGGAATCAATAAATATGGGGACAACGTCACAAGTGATGGTTTCTGACATAAATTTGGAATGTGTTGTGCATGTACCTTGATCTCGTTGGTTGGGTGACATGGGGAACTGGATATAATCGATTGAATGTCCGTAACTCAGGGCATTGGTTAATTAAAGTTTTTAATGTGTCGCATAGAGAAAAAATAGGTGACGGTGTGGTATGTGTCTCTTGATATCACCTCCGATCGTGGGTGGAGGTTGACAGATCTGTTGAAGGAGAGGAGCAAGAAGCTTCTTCTCTTACCACATAAAAAATATTTTTGTAACCATCCTCTGTGGAGAGTAATGGGGAATTGTATTGGGTGAGTGCCATTAACGCATCCCGGTATCAAGGAACTTCGGGGTAATGATGGGTATAATTCCCATACTCTACGCAGATGGCACATGCGTGATTGGTGCATAATGTTTTAATATGTATGGGTGTGTTATTCTTCTCGATATGGTTTGGAGGGTTTACAGGCTCTTTTGGGGCATGTAGCAAAGCTTTGAGCTCTTTTAATTCGAGGAACTTATTGGTGGGGTGCCCTATGGTTTCACACAAGGCATAGGCTTGAGGGACCCTAGAGGATGGAGCATTTGGGGCTTCCAACTTTTTATCTTTTTTATTATGCTTTGGTTTTTCCTTAGTTGATATTACTACTAATACTACTTTTGGCGTAGGCACTAACTGGGTATGCGATATATGGTGTGTCATATTTTCCTTAGGAGGAAGAGGGACTACCCTTGTTGCAATGTAACTTGTGCTAGCTGACTTGGCCCTGGGGGCCAAATGAAAAACTAGTATTGTGAGGGCTATGTCAAGCAATGTGAGTGTTTCAATGACTTGGTGTGAGACAAAACCCAGTGCTGGATATACAAAGAGTGTATTGGTGATAGAGTTAGGTAAGAGATTTGGATTGGTAACGTCGTTGTTATCATCCAAAATTGTTTCTCTCCTTTGGGTGGTGTTTGATGAATTCATCATGCACACTGGTGCTCTGATATTTAGGACAAGTTCTTATCTTATCAAAGGGTCTCCTGTGAATGTTCCTCAGAGAGTTGATGGCTTGAATTGGCTCTGGTTGAGCTTAGTGTAAGTAGTGATCACCCCATAGGAGGATGATATTAAGGGAAACATACCATCTGTTGTGGCTAAGGTTTTCTTCTCATAGTATGTGAGCTGGTGAATAGTAATGATATTTCCATCGTGGGGGAACATCATTATTATAAACACCGATGAGGCAACTGTGAGCATTTGATACATATAACTTTGGCCTAGTATGATGTTGTAACCCAACTGGATGTCTAGTACTACAATGTCTATTAACATAGTTTTTCTAGCCAACTTAACTGGCACGCTAAGATATAAACCAACAGGAGCTGAAGGGTCTTTGTCATATGCTATGACCATTATATCAGAATGCTTAAGTTAAGGGGATCCTAGTTTCTGCCAAATGGATTTGGACATGATACATGTGGAAGCCCCTTCATCGATGATGCAATGATGGATGTTGATATTTTGCACTGAGACAAGGATTTGGAAATCAATGGCAGAGGGTAGCCATGGATTAGATTTGTCCAAGTCAAAGACCATTTGGCAAGAATTGGATGGGTCAACTATGCCTAGAGCAGAAAGTAAGGTTTTATGTAGGGTTGGGAATGTTTGCAAGACTTCTAGCACGGATATAGATGATGGCGATTGTGCTAAGTCATCAATTATGTTGTAGTTATGAGCTATTTTCAAGTTCTTTCCTGCATACTGTAAGGGTCCTTTGTCCTTTTAGGCATGGCTTCTACGGAAGGTTGAGGGATGGTCAATGACCCTATAGGTATTGGCATAGCCAAGGTGGATGAATTGGGATCTGGAGGAGCTTCATAACTTTGATTCCTTGTTTGCAATAGGATATATTCCCCTATCATTAAAATATCATGATTAAGAGTGTTATGGAGGTTCCCTCTAGATGGATGAGGTTGGGGAGTTTGTTGTTGGGTGTTAATGACTCCCTGATGGGGGAAGGGGTCCAGCAACACTACAACTTGTTAACCACCTTGCCCCCTACTATCTTTTATCCTTTTTAAATCAGGAAGTTGAGGACAGTGGTGTGTATAATGGTTGTATTCCCCACAGATAGTGCATGCATGATTAGTCTACAAACATATGTGAGCTTTTGTTGGTTGTTCCCTTATTTTGATTCCAGTTGGGACTGTCCCTTCCCGGTGTCCTTGGGGGTTGCTATTGATTGCCCCCCTCCCCCCACCCTCAAGTTCTCCTTTTGGCTTGCTTTTTGGTTTTTTCTTAGCAGCCTTGGAAGGATTAACTGAATTCAGTTGTTTCTCTCATTGTTGTTGTGAAGCGAGAGAAGGTTGCACTAGATTCATCCATGCATTATTTTGTGATGGTGGGATTTTATGTTGTTTTGCTGGGAAAGGATAATATTGGTTTCATTATCCCTGGTTAATGTACTAACTCGGGCAAATGGAAGTCATGTTTGTATTCCTAGAGGAGTATTGGTTCCCCTCAAGGGGGAGGTATGAGACTCCTTTCCGAGGCTAGTATTGGTTAACCATGTTGACTATGTTCTGCATAGGTGTGGGTTGACCATTATATACCCTGTATGTTGCAATGGTGGTGCATTATGCGTAACATCATATGCTTGGCCATTGAATGAATACCCGAGGTTTTGGTAGTTTTTGTTGTGGTGATTTTATGATAGGGACCCAATTAATACATCAGTAGCATTAGATGTGCCTAGGATTTCTTTATAAGTTTACGAGTGTGGGGCGTCTGGAAGAACATGATAAATGTACCTAGACTAGGTATAGATTAGCTCCAGCTATTGGGATTTACTAATGGCTTCTTCCTTGGTTTGCGGGGATGAATTTTCCACATCCTTAGAGTTTTCAGATGTGAAGGATCTAAGGAATATGTCCAAGAGGACTTTATCTTCAAACTATGTTTTGCACAAGCTACAACGTTTTCGCCATTCAAGGAGATGGTATGAGATGTGAGTAGTGGGTGTTTGTTTGAAGTTGGCGAGGAGTTCCTGACCTGAATCATGGTAGATTGGGAGCTAGAAGAAGGTGAGGAAAGAAGTAGCTAATGATCTAAAATTCTTGTGTGACATATAGGGTTGATCCACATACCATTTTGTGGCAAGCCCAATTAGGATGCATTGAAATAGTTGTAATCTACTAGTATCTTCCATGATACTATTAGATGAACACCACAAGTGAAATATCATGACATGGTTTCCTGGGTCTTCGCCCTATTTTCCCTCGAATTTTGGAAGTCCAAAGGGATCTTGGTGAGCATAGCTATTACACAATAATTTGTCACTGTCCTCATCTCAGTCCCTCTGCTGTGTCATGTGTCAAATAAATATGTTCATATCTTCCCACCAATGTAAGAAGATTAAGAAAATGCTCTCTAATGCTAAAGATTGACCATTTTTGACTAATTTTATGCATCATCACTAGTAAACCCTTAGAATCCGTGATGATTCTCTGTCATGCACTGTATCATTGCGACGTCGTCTCTAGTCCCCAGTTCATGACCCGCGACAATCCAAATTTGGTGAATTAGTTCAAACAGTTGACCTTCTAGATGTTTCTAGAGCTGGTTGTACGGTCAGTTTGGGTTACCTTTCCTCCTCTAGGATGGTGTTTCCGCCCCTTGTGCAACCTCCCTTGAGGATAAGCTCCCTCTCCCTCATTTCATGGAGACTCCTTCTCCTATAAAATCACTCACCATTGCTATGATCTACTGGTTAGATATTTAGTTAGTAATTTCTTTGGTTGAGTAGTGCTGCTAGTGATTTTGAGTTTGATAGATAGCTGGTGTGGGTGTGACAAGTGGTGTGAGATTGTTGATAGCTTGTGGAAGGTTGTGGAGTGCCCTTAACTTTGTGTTAAAGCTTATGAGTGAGAGAGAGACATTGTATGTTGGGAGATTCATCCTTGAAGAGTGAATGCTTGA
>APFE030233983.1:13303-27174 GCA_000404065.3 Pinus taeda
ACATCTCTTCTCAGAGATAAGCTACCATCGCCCTAGCTGGTTTATTTCCAATTCTGGTTGTAAGCATATTTCGGTATCTTCCACTAATGAAATGAAGTATTATTTCCACTGCATCTTTGTGTATATGGTTATCTTTGTATTTTATTGCGTTCCTGTTTAAATCCGAATCATTAGTTCAAACAGTCGGCCTTCTAGATGTCTCTAGACCTGGTTTTTGGGTTAGTTTGGGTCACCTTTCCGCCTCTGGGATGGTGGTTCCACCTCTTGTGCAACCTCCCTTGAGGATAAGCTCCCTCTCCCTCATTCCATGGAGACTCCTCCTATAAAATCACTCACCATTGCTATGATCTACTAGCTTTTTGGAGTTCTTTTGGTTGTACAAGGCTGCTGTTGCTTTTGAGTTTGGTAGATAGCTTAGGTGTGAGTGTGACAAGTGTGGGATTTTTGATAGCTTGTGGAAGGTTGTGGAGTTCCCTTAACTTTGTGTGAAATCTTATGAGTGAGAGAGAGACATTGTATGTTGGGAGATTCATCCTTGAAGAGTGAATGCTTGAGAAACATACTGGCTGGATCCTCTGAGAAGGCTTGTGATGTCAAGACTTGGTTGTAAGCTTGCTCTTATTCCATTATTAATACAATCAATGATGTTTTCCTATGTCTTGTATGTAATTTACTTGATAGCTCATGACTTCTTGACTTTGTGAGTAAATAGATCATTGTTTCTTTCCGGTTACATGCTTTGTTGTATTTTCTTTGCATTATTTCAGGTTGATCACTCATTGAGGAGAAGGAAACGGAAGCTATAACAATGCAACGAAACTTCATCGACCACCAGTTTGAGGTAGGCCTCCAATGATGACTGTTTCAGGAAATCAATTGTTGATCTATCTTTACTATGACTAGACCCACTCTAGGGCTAGAGGGGTTGCCTCTATCAGTAGAGGGAACACTTTCCCGCATCAAAAGTTGGTGACTTCACTGGGGAGTCTGTCCTATGTTTTTCTCTTGTTTTCTTTTGCTTGATTTTCAGTCAATGTCTTTTGGATTTTGGGATTGAACCATCAATCTTCTAGGTTACCTAGGTCAATCTGGGAAATCCCTTTGTTGCCTGTAATGATAGACTGGTCTTTGTTTGGCAGTTTTTATTTGCCTTTCATTGTTTTTTAGTTCGTTGCTGAAAAAATTTAAACAGTGACGCCGACGTCACACTGTCTCTGTTTTGTAAGTCTGTGCGTCACTGAATCCTGTCACACAGTCGCGACAACTCTGATATCATCCCGTCGCGTGAAATACATGTACTTTCATGACGATGTCACTCTGTTTCTATGGCTAGTGGTTGATCGGCACTAGTTGCTTGTGCTACACCCGCGACGATTCCTATAGAATTGTTCTTTTCAATTCTTCCTCCTTAATTCATCAGTCTAGTTAATCCCTTGTCGCCTTTCTCTTATCTATTAATTTGTTTTAATTTCTTTTAGTTAAGGTGCTCACTTTTCTGTTTCATTGAAGTGAATCTTGTATTTTTTGGCTTTGTGACCTAGTTTTTCAATTTTTGAATCACTTGGCTTGGTTACTTGTATGTTCAAGATTCATCCGCAACCCTCTAGTTGGTATGCTTGAAATTTTTCCATCAATTGTTTCTTGCTGATTGATGTTTAGTGTTATCTGTTGAACCAATTTCCATATTGATTCGATTGTTTCACTACCAGACATAGATTACAATTGTTTGGATCAATCAGTTTCATGCTTGCTTGTTTGTTTCTTTAGAATTCAAAGCTATCAAAATCAAAAGATTGCATTCATTAGTATACGAAAGTGAAAGTATATGTGCATTTCAAATTTTCAAGTTTGAGAAATTGAAAAGAGAACTCTAAATCTTTCATTAGTAGTATCGATGCATCGTGACATTAGTGTATTGATGCATTGTGTTTCTTAGTGTTTGCATTCGCTTGTGTTTGCTTGGGAATGAACTTTCTACCCTCCTTTAAGTAGGTGTTCATCGAAATGAAATATGCTTTATTCATTCTAGTTGCATCCTAGGTTTTAATATACATATGGTAAGGCTTGGAAATTTAAACATAATTCAAGATCAACTCTAAAATGAACTAAATAAACCTAACAATGCATTGGAACATAACGCACATTATTTAGAGGTCTAGGCTAGAGACGTTCTCCGACGTCGTTAAACCTAGTCACTATTGCTTTCACTTAAGGTTGGGTGATTCCTCCTTTTGTGACCCAATAGCTGCTAGCACGGACTTGCGCTCCCAATACCATCGAGTATATGTTGGGAGACCCCACTAGGTTATCATCCTATATCCTTAGGAAGCCGTGTCTGCCGCCTTACAAACCGTAACGCACTGAACATAGCATTCGGGAAGATTGACTATTGTACAGAAAGTTCCTGGTTTTCATATGATCGCCAAGGTGTATATGCAGTTTTAGAGGTTGTTTGGTAAACCTTTTTCCTAGTTCTCCAGAGTAGTCACTTTCATTCCTTTTTGGACTCCTTAAAAGAAAAGGTCCATCTGAGCACTTGTCCTTTCAGGCTCATTAAACCTCGAAAGAGATAGAGTCACGTTTTCATCCTTTTCTCGACTCTTGAAACATGAAAAGGTCAATTTTTGTTCCTGCGTCATAAAATTTACTGCCCACGAAATATTCCTGGTAACAGTTCAAGTTCTTAATTATAGTTCGAGTGTTTTTTAGGCTTGTTCCTGATGGCAACATTCCCCGAGTATACCAGTCAAGGTCTTCCCCCAGATGGAAATTCTGGTCTGTTTCCGCCTTTTGGAAATGTCGGTGCTTCGTATATGGCAACAATGTCTTTGCCTGGGTTAACCATCGATTTGACCGTGTGGTTGTTTTCAACCTCGGTGGTCCCGAGTGTCATGAATCTTGTTCCACCATCTCCATCATCTAAATCACGACATGTTGATTCCAAGGTTGAGCCTACACCTTCTTCCCTTATTTCTCCACCTTCCTCTCCTCCTTTGCTTGGTGAAAGTTCCATATCTAGTAACCAGGAGACTAAGAAGAAGAAGAAGAAGAAGTCCAATAAGCACGAGGCCACTTGTGTTGTTATTTCTTCGTGTACCTCTCAGGTCAGACCACTTTCTGCTTCTCCGTGGAAGGTTAAGTTTCCTTGTAAATTATGCAACGATGACCATCTTCTTCGTGATTGTCCTGGCATTCCTCGGATCTTAGAAGTATGATCTCATAATCTAGCTCATCCCTCATCGTCCTCTAAAGCTCATGATGATGTTATCCTATCAACTGGCAGTGGTAAGAAGAAATGGAAGATTCGATTCCCCTATAGGCTATGTGAAGGAAACCATCCCCTTTATCTTTGTCCGCTCATGGATAAAGCTTCCGCCATTTTGGAAAGTCTTACAACTTCTTCGCCTTGACTTCCCATTGGTTATCAGAGGCTCTCTTCAGACCCTCTCCTCATTGACAAAGATACTGACTTAGATTCTTCTCTTGTTTGTCCTCCTCTTTCTGAACCTGGCTATGCTAAGCCCATTCCAGACTGACCATTGGTTAGAGAGAGTGTCGACTTGGATTCACTGCCCATTGATCACTCTATTTTGGAAGAGCGTCATGATCGCACTGCTCATGTTCTTCTCGTCTCGTCAGATTCTGCTAAGTCTGAGAAAACCCCTCCTATCCCCGCTGATTAGGAGCATCCTTCTTCGGTTCCTATAGAGCATGGAGGGAATCATATGATACCCCCACCAAGTAGTTCAGTCGTTTCCTTCAACTGGAGTCATTTGACTACAGTTTGCCTTCCATCCTACGTGCCCTTCCATATTACCGTACATGCCTATGATAAGGCAGTACTTGGCACTCTCTTGGATGAATGCATCGATTAGCCTCATTCCTTTCACTACTTGGCAAGCTTTGGGCTCCCTGAGGCTTGTGTCGATCGTGCAGAATCTGTTGGCATTTGATGGAGGAACTAGCTGACCTTTGGGGATCCTTCCAAAGTTTCCTGTTACTTTGGGAGGCAAAACCGTCTATATAGACGTAATGGTTGTCCAAGGTGCTTTAGATTTCAGTCTTCTCCTTGGCCATGACTATGTTTATGCCAGGGGGTCCTTGTCTCTTCACTTTTCCATGTGGTCTATTTTCCACACGATGGAAGAATGGTGACCATCGATCAATTATCATTCTTTAGTCCCCTGATGCCTCCTATGCAGCCGTCATCCCCTATCAGTTCTTGCTTGCAAGCAGTATCTTCCTTGCCATAAGTCAATTATGTGGCTACCTGTTCCATCTCCACCTCTACTGATGATCATGGAGATGGTCTCGTACATCATGTGTTGGGGCATTGGAACTCGATCTGTCATTAGTGTCTCATGGCATGTGTTCCTCCCAGAGCATGCTTCTTCCATCCAGTGAAGATCTCTTGGGAGTCGTGTTTTCATACGGCCTATGAATAGGAGTGGAGCATAGTTCCTTGTCTTGTATCAAGCTCGTTAAAAAATGAAACAAGGAGTTCCAAGGATAGTTTGTTCCTATGTAAACCTCGTTAAAAAATGAAACTGGGTGTCCCGAGGATAGTTTTGATCTTGTGTCAACCTCGTTTAAAAAATGAAACAAGGGTTATGAGGATAGTTCTTTTACTATGTCAACCTTATTAAAAAATGAAACAACTCCCTTTCCAAATCGAATCTTTGATTAAGATCTCGTAAAATCCAAGTCGAGTCTTTCCAAGATCTTGAAAGTGAACCTTCATTCCATCCACCTTGTTGAATGCAATGATGCTTGAGGGGCATGCACCTCGATTTGTGTCGTTATGTTGGGGGCATGCGAACTCATAACAAGCATATTTTTTCATTTCAAGCTTGTGTAAGCATGAAACTGAATCCAAGCAGAGTTCTCCATGGTTCAAGCTTGTGTAAAAATGAACCCATACACAATTTACATCTTGTGATTGCCATTTGATAAATTCTGCTAGATGAGCTTTGGTTGTTTCATTCCGTCGCCACCATATGCTTTCTCTTTGGCTGATCATATGCTTTCACTTGGTTGTTTTCCTTTCCTATGGAACCGCAACGATGAGTGGTTTTATTAGCCAGCTTCTTCACCATTACATGTTTTGAGCAGTTCCACCATTGTCGGGACCAGTTTCTACCCTTTATACCACTCGTTCCTCCAGGAAGAGTCTCCTTTAAGCTCTTTTCTGACTCGTAAAATATGAAAAGATTGTCAAGTTTTTCCCTTTTTGACTCGTTAAACAAAATTAAAAAGGTGGTCCACTTTGAGCTCTTTTCTAATCGTATAAACGTGAAAAGATTGCCAGAATTTTGTCATTTTGAGTTTGATATTAGTTACGAAACGACATGTCTTCGATTGCTTTTCTACTTTTTCGGATCGAGGCCACTAATTAAGAAAATTACTCCTTGATCGTAATGGTCAAGCAGTTCTCTCGAGTATTATTTTATACTTTTTCGGGCTCAAGGGACACAAATCTACGAAAAAGGACCGCCTGGAGTTTTCTTTTCTGTGTCTTTTTCAAACTCTCTAAATATGAAAAAGACTTCGAGTTTTACCTATATCGGACTCGTTAAACCTTGACGACATTGGACTCGTCACCATGACGAGACTCAAGCTTCTCCTCCCTAGGGCTTGTTAAACTATTACTAGGTTGGATTCGACCAAAGGTCGAACTTATATTACAAGCATATGCCATCCCCTTCAAGCTTGTTTTCAAAAATAATTGGGGTACTCACCAGCAATGGTGGGGGAAAAATTTGGAAGTCATCATTGGTTATCTACAGCAGCTAGTCACTTTTGAACATTGACACTTTAACTTCTTGTTGGGTTGGGATATCCATACATCGTCATTTGGCCTTCTGTAGGTCTGGGTTGCCATTTTTCCTTATTCCATCTAATCCGTGTTGCCTCCATTGAACCTCTGATCCCTTGGTATCAAAATACTGCCACATTCCGAAGTCGTGTCACCAATATGTTCAAGATTATAATCCTTCTGCAGTTTACACCCTTACCTCCCCCTCTGATATTCTATCTCACCATCTACCACTTGTTCTTTATCTCATGTCATTGATGGGGGAAACATCATGGCCCTCCTGTGATAGATCATCTCCTATCGACACTAGCTCCTTATCCAGGAGATTGATCTAAAGATCCCTTTCGGTACCTTGGAACTTGCATGCCTCAATGGAAAGTTCTTTGTTCTTGACAACGGACTTTTCTCATTAGTCTTCGATTAGGTGATTCCACGAGTGTTCGACTTTAGCTCATTTTTCACACTTAGTGGATTGTATTGGACAACATCTTGAGAGCCATTGACATTATTGATGGTTTCTCTTGCACTTGTTAACGGTTTTCATAATTAACCAGTAATCAAGCGACTTTCTATCATGTTCAACTTCAGCACATCTGTTCACATGATAGGATTTGTACTATGATCGGTTGGGTTTCAAGACCCCAGACTGAGATTACATATGTTCAGGCTGCGTGGATTGGTTCATGATTACATATATGACTCTTTGATGGATGGTTGCGACCATACCTGAGTCTTCATGGATAGATGCGACCATACCTTTGTCATTATTATGGTCTTATCAACTAGGTGGCTGCATCCATACCATAGACCAAGTTTCATATGTCTTATGGATGGCTGCGCCCATGCCTCGACTATATGTATTTCACTATCACAGATATCAGTTGTACCCTGCAGGATCTTCAAGGTGGTTCCAGTTCAGACAGTTTCATAAAGCATTTCAGCCCTCACACTCTCTCAGGCTTCATGCTTTAGGGGGCATCTGTTACATAGTAATTTGTCATTGTCCTCATCTCAATCCCTCTGTTGTGTCATGTGTCAAATAAAAATGTTCATATCTTCCCACCAATGTAAGAAGATTAAGAAAATGCTCTCTAATGCTGAAGATTGACCATTTTTTACTAAGTTTATGCATCGTCGCTAGAAACCCTTAGAATCCGTGACAATTCTCTGTCATGCACTATATCATTGCGACGTTGTCTCTAGTCCCTAGTTCATGACCCACAATGATCCAGATTTGGTGAATTAGTTCAAATAGTCGACCTTCTGGATATTCCTAGAGCTAGTTGTTGGGTCAGTTTGGGTCGCCTTTCCTCCTCTGGGATGGTGGTTCCACCCCTTGTGCAACCTCCCTTGAGGATAAGCTCCCTCTCCCTCATTTCATGGAGACTCCTTCTCCTATAAAATAACTCGCCATTGCTATGATCTGCTGGTTAGATATTTAGTTAGTAATTTCTTTGGTTGAGAAATGCTACTAGTGATTTTGAGTTTGATAGATAGCTGGTGTGGGTGTGACAAGTGTGAGATTGTTGATAGCTTGTGGAAGGTTGTGGAGTGCCCTTAACTTTTTGTTAAAGCTTATGAGTGAGAGAGAGACATTGTATGTTGGGAGATTCATCCTTGAAGAGTGAATGCTTGAGAAACATACTAGCTGGATCCTCTGAGAAGGCTTGTGACGTCAAGACTTGGTTGTAAGCTTGCTCTTATTCCATTATTAATACAATCAATGATGTTTACCTATGTCTTGTATGTAATTTACTTAATAGCTCATGATTTCTTGACTTTGCGAGTGAATAGATCATTGTTGTTTTCTGGTTACGTGCTTTGTTTTATTTTCTTTACATTTTTTTAGGTTGATCACTCATTGAGGAGAATGAAATGGAAGCTGGAACAACGCAACGAAACTTCATCTTCCACTAGTTTGAGGTAGGCCTCCAACGACGGCTATTTAAGGAAATCAATTGTTGATCTGTCTTTGCTATGACTAGACCCACTCTAGGGCTAGAGGGGTTGCCTCTATCTGCAGAGGGAACACTTTCCTACATCACAATAGCTAGCCAATTTTTTCCATGGGCGACTTGGTCATTGGTTATCTTTCTTAATTTGGTAGGTTTAGTGAAGCTAAGAATGGGATTTTTGCATTACCTGCCATCTTAAAATGATTCTCGATAGTTATATGCAATAGAGTCCTCTATAGGGTTGTCACAGGAAAGTTACCTCGATGGGTATCTCGGGGACTATCTAGAGGAGAGGTGTGTGCACTCCCAAAGGGGGTAACGTGTGGGGATACTTCTGGAGTGGTGACAGGTGTACTTTGCTGAGGAGGAGTTCTGAGAAAATATGTAAAAATAAAGGAAGACCCAATAATGGTGGTTGAGTGAGGTCCTCTCTTCCTAAATGGTGGGAGTCGTGGCACACCTCCCGTTGATGGGGGGAGATTTCAAAAATGTCTAGACTGACAGGGAGTCGTGGGGTACCCTATTATATCGATTAAGAGTGTGTGCTACTTTATGTATGGTGAGGGAAGGCAATACTTACCAATGCAATTGGGTCACACACACACACACACACACACACATATATATATAAATGGTTTATGTTCCTTTAATTTAAACTATGTGATCAAGAAAACAAGAAAAAAGTTTTTATTTGTTGCGTATGATAAAAATCCCTACATAGACTTAATCACCTTGTCCACTCTCAAAGTAACTGGGCCTTGAAAAAGTCTCTTCTGATGGGTCCTAGGGCAATGTCCCAAAATAACTAGTGACGCGTTCCAATAGCCGAAGAATCAACCAAGGTAATGGTAATGAGGCTCAAGTGTTGCCTCCACCGTCACCTATATGGAAAGGATGCCCTAGATTTGGTCAATAAGTACCTTCGTCCCATGTGAGCATTCGAGCCTTTAGCTTCTTGGTAGTTAGTTCCTGGTACTGAGCACTAGATGGGTCAGCTAGCCCCAAAGAGTACCGCACACACTAGACCTAAGTCAAACCCCCTCTGAATCTGGTCTCTGTCATGCTCAATTTTTCTTTTTCATAGGATGATTGAAGTATTTTAAGCTCCCTAAAAACTCAACAACTATGTTTCAATGGTGTAACATGACATCATGACTTATGGGATGCGTGCCCCAATGGTCCGAACTTGAACTATAAATTTTTTGGTGGCCCATGTGGGGAAATTTAATTGGTTCAAGTTATGGTTGTTTTTAAGGAGTCTTAATTCACTTATGGAGTGATTTTTGTAAACCAAAATAGAATAAGTATCCAAAGCTCCAAAAGCTAGATACTCCTTTAGTACAAAGCATATGAAGGCTTAGTGTGTTATACAAGTGAACATATTAAGTGTGATAAGATGTGGATATGCGATGATCCTTTTCAATATCCTTCTAATTAAGCTAAGTGTTTATTGTTCCTTGCATGGAAAATAGAAATATATTTGTGGATTATGGGCCACTTACTTCTTTCCTCTTAAACTATGTGGATTTTAATAAGGGAGATGAAAATTCAAATGTTTTCGACAAGGTTTTCATATGCAATCCTAGGTTCATCTAAGAGACGCAAGGGAAGCACAGATTACTTACTTTCTCTAGTAACATTTTCTCCTAGTACCAAAAAAGTATTTGGTTAGTAGTAGGAATCGTGGATAATAGGCAACTTACTTCTTCACTAATTAAGCTATGTGATTTGTAGAAAATTTAAGCAAAATATTTTGAAAAATATATGTGGAATTTGGCTACTTACGTTTCTCCCTAATTAAGCTATATGGGTATTTTCAAATACATAATGAAAAACGATCTAATTTCTTCACCAATTATGGTTCGTAAAGCACCCAGAGGTATTAAACAGAAGATACTAATTGCAAAGGTGAATGAAATTCACTAAAGGTTACCAATCACCTAAGAAAAGAGAAAAAAAAATACAAGGTTTTTTGTGCTTTCAGTTGACCACTGGGTTTTTGCAGACACTTCTGTCAGGGAAAATGGCATGTAGGCCATGTCTGTCAAAGAAAAAGGAGGACAGGAAATAAATAAAATAAAAAATTTCACTTCCATGGGCTCAGAACGAGTCCTGGGGTTTGTAAAAAAAAAATCCAAAGAGGTGAAGAGCGCCTTGTAGGATGGTTGTGAAAAGAGGATTCCTACAAAAACAATCTCTAGATTAATTAAAAGAGAGTAGTATGGTCGCCATTCCTTTTGTATTTTTTTGGGAGAAAAAGTGTACCAAAAGACACCCCCTTAGCAGTGGATTGTTCCCTACAAAGGATCACATTCAAAATTAGTGTTGTTAGTGGACAGACTTAAATAAATAGAACATTGTAAATAGTGGAAACAATGCATACATAAACATAAACTAAACAAAGAGGTACATAAACAAAACAACGCTCAAATGGAGAAAACACATCAATAATATATGGAAAAATATCCCTTTGTTGATAGCTGGTGGTAGAGGTTGAATACAATATATGAATCTTAGACACTTGAAGATATTTCTTTGTGATATGGAGCTCAAAAATCCTCAAAGGGGTTTCTTTCCTCAATATCTTTGCAAGTTTATCCTCTCTCTCAAGGAATTGTGAAGGCTCTCCAATGGTGGATTCCTCTTCTCTCACTAAGATCATGGGTTTCTTAGAAGCAATATGACCAACATGCTAGTGCTCTCCACTTCTTTGGCTTCAATAATGCAATGGTGATTTGCTCAAACAACAATTTGGCTAGCATAACAATGTTCATGTTTTGGTTCTCCCATGACCTATTTATACAAAAAAGAAATTAAAAAATTAAAAAAATTAAAAATAAAGTAAAAAAATAAAAAATTGAATCCTTCTTCCCTCTCTTGGTACATGTATAATAAAGACACATGAGTAGGACAAGATGATTCCATTGAGGGCTGCATATCTCCAAGCCGACTCGAATTCAGTTGTACAGGACTGAACTCATGCCAGAGAATCGGCCCCAGGTGTCTAAAGTGATCTCAAATTGATGAGCCATCCTTTTTTGCAATCGTGTGACTTTTGGAGGTTATTCCACATGTGCACATTTATCGAATAAATAGATGCTCAGCCTTAATTATTTTTCCTTTATAAACTTTGGACCTTAGGAGAACTTTTATTTATTAAACTTCATAATGTATTCAGTAGGAAAATTTCCACCTGTGCATTTTGCTGGACACTTTTAGTGTCTTATGGATTGTACTAACAGGTGTAAAATTTTTTGGTGTTAACAAGTTCGATCCCAATTTGTTGAATTCCCGCCTTTCGAGTCCTATACCTTAGCCTAATTGTGAGATTGTGGCTCTTTGTTTGATTTTTAGTTCGATAGTAGGGTCTTGTTTCATAATTAACCAACCCCTTTTGATCCCTCCCTTCCTATTTATGTTCTCTCTTAGGCCTCATGCACTAGTTTGGGTCTTGGTTATCTAAGGATCTTTCTTTGGGTCCCTAAATGTGCCTAATCCATTAGGTCATAATACTAGACCCACCAAATAGTAAAACATTCGCCTATGTTTAGTGTATTGCCACACATAGTGAGATGTAAGTTATTTTAACTATATTGTGCATATTTTTATTAGTTTTCACTTTCTTATGGTAAAAAGCATGGACTTTATGATGATTATTGCATTACCTGCCATATTGTTGTGATATGTTGGGTTATAACTATAATATATCTTTTAGGAAAATCAACCTCTCCAATTTTTAGTACAATGCTTGATTACAACCCTCAAGTGCCCCCAAATCCATTTATGTCTCTCCCTTCCTCTTTGTTAAGATATTTTTTTATTTAATTTAGTTGCTTTTATCTCTCTCTTTAATATGTTGAAACTCTACAAAATTGAATGCTCTCTAGGAATCTTGTGATCTTCCATCTTCCATGCTTTTGGTTTTGTTGGAATTTTCTTTCTCCTTCAAACCTCCACTTATTGGAATTCTTATACAATTGATACCTTATTCTATATTTGTGGTGGGATCCAATATTGCAGCAATGATGCTGCAACTCCTGGGACTCCCTTCTTTACTTTTATCAACCTAGTAGTTCATAACAAACTTGGAAGCGACAGTGTTGTATGCACAAGTACTAGCTCTTACTGTAGGCTATCACTTGATCAGCTGGCACAAGTTCGCTAGGAGCTCAAGCCAACTTTTATGAGTTCTCATAAGAAGCTTTTAATTTTGATGGAAGAAAGCTAACTCAAAAGAGGCTATTCTACTTGTAGAAAGAGGATGAAAGATGAAAGGAAATGCAAACCCTAGCAAACCCTAGTTTTACCCACTAACCCTACTTTTGCAAGAAAAAGAGATGAAACTACTGAAATGGATGCCATGGACTACTGTCAAGGTAAAATTCATGTACTTAAGCTACTTCTGAAGGAAAATGTGGAAGAACCATCTTTTTGTACTTTTGAGAAATTTTATGCAAAATTATTGTGTTTGTCGTTTAACTATTTGAATATGTAGAGGTTTGGTGGCAAAGGGAGATGGATTTGGCTGTTTCATATGATGAGGAAGGTGTCTAGAGGACCTAAGAAGTCCCTAGCACCCTTTTGGATAATTCCATGGCGATCAGATTTCGAAAAATCGCTCACATGAACTACTACAGGAAGTCTGCAGGGGATCTACAGGAAATTCTACAGGAAGTTCTACAGGAGCAGGCCGAAAGTGATTTTTGAAGGTTTGGAGGAGGAAAAATGGTGGGAAAAAGGAAATGAAGGTTGGATGAGGGTGTTAGAGGGTCTAGGACTCTACCACTGAAGATCACACATAAAGGAGATGGTTGGATTGATTCAAAGGATAAGAAAGAAATTTTGCACAAAAACGTAGAAATTAGGGTTGTTTGGGAAGGTGTGGTGAATGAGTGGAGAAAACCTTGAGAAATGGACTGGAGTAGGTTGGGTGATGAAATGATGATAAGCTGGGATGGTAATCAAGTGAGCTGCACACCTACTTCTAAAAATTGATTCAAGGAGAATTAAAAAATAGATTTTTACCTATTCTAACCTAATTCTGCCCTAAAAATCATAAAAGTGTTGAACATAACTTTATGGACATGAAATGATGCAAGAAATATATGAAAAATTATCAAGGAAAAATCTAAGCATGTAAATACAACAGATATCAACTTCTCCAACTCGAAATCACACACTAGCAATTGCATTGGAAAGTAAAAATAGTGTTTTGGGGGCAACAAGAGTGCCTTGGTCTCAATTCATGGTCCCACAGAGAGAGAAAGGAGATCAAAGCCTACTTGGTAGCCTTTTTGTGGATATTTTTCTATTATTGCGGCAAACTAACTAATCAACCTGAAGCAATAACAACTATTCTAATCATAAAAAACAACCTAAGTAAGAAAGCAAGATTTAATCTAAACAAAAGAAAGTATTTCATGAATGCAATAAAAACACATATAAATACAAGAAGGAGGTACTGGGCACTTGGGTTGGGCCCAACCCCAAGAGCTACAACCCCCTTAGAAAGATCAATGTTGGTTCAAGGTTGAATTCATCTTCATTGATCCAAAAATAATAGTCACATCACAAAACTGTCTACAGAAAGAGCTCGAAAATGAGCTAAATGCAAAGCTGCACTAAAGTGCGAAAATAGATTGTTCAATAGCTAACCTACTGAGGCCTAAGGCCTTCTTATTTATACAAATTTATGACTCTCAATAGTCCTCCTAAACTTTAGGAACTCAGCTACCAAAACTTGCAGATAACAACAACTTCACTAGACTTGCTCGACTACCCTTGTGATCATTGATGTGGTGGCCTTTCAACTCTGAGCTGCTGGTGGAGAACTCAAGGAAGGGGTCATTAATGTTGGGTTGTGTTATATTCTTTCCACGTAGTTAACAGGGGGTTTGAAGGGAACCCATAACCCCACTTTATGGGGTCCAGGGCAGCACCCTGGAAAATTTTGGTTTTGGACCCTATGTTAGGTTGGGCGGACCCACCTATGGTTTTGTGCATGATTCTCGCACATGTTTTTTGGACACGATGGTTTTCGGTCCATGGTATTGGACACAATAGTTTTCGGTCCATGGTATTGGACATGATGTTTTTCGGTC
>APFE030233983.1:27267-69736 GCA_000404065.3 Pinus taeda
CATGGTATTGGATGCTTCGGCATGTATAAATATGTATTGTAACATTGAACGGAATATAATGAAAAATCAAGCTGGTAGCCTCGTTTTGAGATCCAGTGGGAAATCTCTGTGTATATGTGTTTTATGTGTTATGCTCTCGCATTTTTATTTTTTCCTGTGATTTAGAATTCGTGTGCAGGTAAATTCTGTACGTTGTTAAAACCTACATTTGGTATCAGAGCTATTTTTGGCTTCAAGGGGACGCCTTTGTTGCTGAGGGGTTTCGCTCGGGCCTGTGGTAGACCTTGTTCAGTGGGAGATCTGTGAGATCGATTCTGGTGGTGAAAGAAGATGGAAAGTGGTGGAAATATAGAGATCAAGAAATTTAATGGTCAGAGTTTTGAGTTGTGGAAACTCAAGATGGAGGATCTGTTGGTGGATAAAGATTAGTGGATCGCAATAGATTTAGGTACTAAACCAACGGGAGTGACCGATGAAGAATGGAAGAAGTTGGATCGGAAGGTAAAGAGCACAATACGAATGTGTGTCTGAGATTTCTTATTTCTAAATGTATCAATGGAATCTACGACAAAGGCTTTGTGGGACAATTTAGGGACTTTGTACCAATCTAAGTCTCTGGTGAATAAATTGTTCCTGTGGAAAAAGTTGTATAACCCAAGGATGAAAGATGGAGACTCAATGACAGAGCATCTGAATGCGTTTAATACTGTGGTAAGTTATTTAGCATCTATTGATATTAAAATTTTAGATGAAGATAAGTGCATCATCTTATTGTGTTCTCTACTAGATTCATGGGATAGTTTGGTTATTGCAATAGGTAGCAATGCAACTACCTTGCATTTTGATGAAATAGTCTCATCCTTGCTGACGGAGGAGATGAGATGGAAAAATACGGAGAGCCAGAATGGTGATGCCTTGTTTGTACGAGGATGGTCCCAGAATAAAAACAAAAATAAGTCATCGAGTGGGAGATCTAAATCTAGAGGGAGATATAAATCTCCAGGAAAACCTGTAAAGGTGGTGTGCAGGAAATGTAGAAAGGAAGGGCACTTCAAAAGGGACTGTAAATCTAAAGCTCCTGATAAAGGAAAGGGATATGATGATACTCCTTCTACGGAGGTGAAAACCACCTCATATGAAGGTGGGGATGTTTACTTGGCTTCTTCAAGTACAGATGTAGATCATGAGGCATGGTTGATTGACTCAAGTGCATCCTTTCACTTCATTCCCCATATAGAATGGTTCTGCGAGTATGAGAAATATGATGGTGGTGATGTCTTCTTGGGGGATGACAGGAAGGCTAGAATCATTGGTCGCAGAAAAGTAAAGTTGAAGTTGCAAGGTGGAAAGGTTAGAACACTTCCGAGTATTCTACATATTCCTGCATTGGCCAAAAATCTAATTTCTGTAAGCAAGTTGGATGATGCAGATGTAAAAACATTGTTCGAGAAGGATGCCTGCAAGATGGTTCGGGGAGCACTGGTATTGATGCCGGGAGTTCGGATTGGAACTCTGTACAAGCTGCAAGGTAGCATTGTTGTTGATAGGTGCAACAATTTTGTGGTTCTTGAAAGTGGAGCAGAAAATCTAGTCGTCTCTGGAGAGAGGAACATGTTGTGGCATCAAAGGCTTGGACATATTGGAGAGAAGGGCCTTCAAATACTTCATGGTAAAGGTATGGTATAAGGTATGAGTAATAGCTCTCTGGATTTTGATTTCTGTGAAAATTGTGTATATGGGAAGCAGAATCGAGTGAGTTTCCCCTCTGGAAGTAGGAGGGCGAAACAGATATTAGAGCTTGTGCACAGTGATGTGTTTGGACCTGTGAAGGTTCCATCACTGGGTAAGTCTTTGTACTATGTATCATTTATAGATGACTGATCAAGGAATACATGGATATATTTCCTTAAGAAGAAATCTGAAGTCTTTGATAGGTTTAAAGAATTCAAGGCTCTAGTGGAAAACCAGATAGAGAAGAAGATAAAGGTGTTGAGGACAGATAATGGTGGAGAGTTTTTCAATAAGGAATTTGAAGAAATTTGTAAGAAGTGTGGTATAGCACGGCAGAAGACTACTCCATATACACCTTAGGAAAATGGAGTTGCAGAAATAATGAATAAGACATTGATGGAAAGGGCAAGACGCATGCTCAGTGGTGTCGGGTTAGGACAGGAATTATGGGCAGAGGCGGTGGATACTGCATGTTACCTGGTCAACAGGTCACCTTCATCATCGTTGGAGGATAAGACTCAACAAGAGGTATGGACTGGTAAGAAACCCTCTCTTTCACATCTGAGGGTATTTGGATGTGATGCATATGTACATGTTCCAAAGGAGAAACAAACAAAGTTGTATATTAAATTTGAAAAGTTCATCTTTATTGGCTATAAGGATGGTTTAAAGGGTTATAAACTTTGGAATCCAGTCACACGGAAGGTTGTGTATAGCCGAGATGTGGTGTTCACAGAGGTGAAAGATGTTATTAGACATGAAGCCCGACGAAAGGAACCTGAGAAGATAGAGTTTGAGCTAAAGGAGGAAGAATCAGACTCTATAGTAGAGGAGGAATTAGAAGATGAAGAGCCACAAACTCTAGTTGTGAGAAGATCAGTTCGAGAAAGAACGCAACCTGAAAGGTATAGTCCATCTGCTTTCTATTAAAATTTTGCTTTATTTATTACTGACGATGATCCCAGAACTGTGAAGGAAGCAGTGGATTCAGAGGATGGAAAACTCTAGAAAGAGGCCATGGCTGATGAAATGGCATCTTTGCACAAAAATGAGGCTTGGAATCTGGTGGAGTTGTTGGCTAGAAGGAAACCCATTGGCAGAAAATGGGTGTTCAAAAAGAAGACAAATGCAGAAGCAAAAGTGGAGAAATACAAAGCTCAGTTGGTAGCAAAAGATTATTCCCAGGTGGCGGGAATTGTTTTTGGTGATATTTTTTCTACTATTGCCAAGGTAACTTCTATTAGATTACTTTTATCTGTTGTTGTTGCTTTTGATTTTGAGGTAGAATAGATGGATGTGAAGACAAGATTTCTTCACGGGGATCTGGAAGAGGAAATCTACATGAAGCAACCTAAAGGCCTTGCAGCGAAAGGTAAGAAAGAAGTGGTATGCAAGTTAAAGAAGTCTCTGTATGGGTTAAAACAGTCACCAAGGATGTGGTATCAAAAATATGATATATTTATACGGGGACTTGGCTTCTCCAGAAGAAAAGCAGATCACTGTGTGTATTTTAAATTAATTGGTGACTGTGTTATTTATTTGGTCTTGTATGTGGATGATATGTTGCTGGATGGAAATGACAAAGAAATTATCCAGGATTTGAAGACCCAATTGTCCTCCAAATTCGACATGAAAGATCTTGGTGTTGCAAACTATATTTTGGGCATGGAAATTAAAAGAGATTGGGCAAATAGGAAGCTCTAGTTAAACCAGAGGAAGTATGTCGAGACAATACTTCAGAGGTTTAATATGCAGGATAGTAAACTGGTGAAGGTTCCTTTTCCTGTAGGTGTGAGGTTATCTGCTGAACAATGTCCCAACACACAAGAAGAGGAAGAGGACATGTCCCGTGTTCCATATGTAAGTGCAGTCGGTAGCCTGATGTATGCAATGATCTATATTGGACCAGAAATTGCACATGCAATGGGAGTATTGAGCAGGTTTATGTCAAAACTAGGGAAGGAGCATTGGACAATTGTGAAGTAATTTTTCAGGTATTTGCATGGCACTAATGATTATGGTCTGTGCTACCAACGAAGACCAGGATTAGATAGAGTGTTGGATATTCGTGGCTTTGTTGATGCAGACTGGGTTGGAGATATGGATCAGAGAAGATCTACAAGTGGGTATGTGTTTAACCTATTTGGAGGTGCAGTCAGTTGGATGAGTAAGAAACAATCTGTAATGGCACTATCAACTACACAGGCAGAATACATGGCAGCCACTCATGCAAGCAAGGAAGTAGTTTGGTTTTAGAGATTGTGTTCAAGTATGGGGTTAGTAAAGGAAGCTATAAGGATAGACTGTGATAGCCAAAGTGCAATTTTCTTGGCAAATAACCCTGCATATCATTCAAAGACAAAGCACATTGATGTTTAGTATCACTTTGTGAGGGATATGATGGATGACAAAAAGGTGTTGCTGGTAAAGGTGGACACTTTAAAGAATACTGCAGATGCATTGACAAAATCTATGAGCTCTGAGAATTTCTCTTGGTGTAGAGAGACAACAGGCATTTCAGGGCTGGGAAAATGACTAAGCTCTCTTGTGGCCCCCTGTGGAAAGAAAAAAACAAGTGGGAGAATATTGGGTTGTGTTATATTCTTTCCACGTAGTTAACAGGGGGTTTGAAGGGCACCTGTAACCCCACTTTATGGGGTCCGGGGCAGCACCACGGAAAATTTTGGTTTTGGACCCTATGTTAGGTTGGATGGACCTACCTATGGTTTTGTGCATGATTTTTGCACATGCTTTTTGGACACGATGGTTTTTGGTCCATGGTATTAGATGCGATGGTTTTCCATCCATGGTATTGGACACGATGTTTTTCGGTCCATGGTATTGGATGCTTTGGCATGTATAAATATGTATTGTAACATTGAAAGGAACATAATGAAAAATCACGCTGGTATTCCCGGTTTTGGGATTGAGTGGGAAAATCTCTATGTATATGTGTTTTATGTGTTATGCTCTTGCATTGTTTATTTTTCTATGTTTTAGAATTCATATGCAGGTAATTTCTGTACGGGGTTAAAACCTACAATTAATGCAGGAGACACCCTTCCTATAAGTCCTCAACTTGGTTCCTTCAAGTTTTAGCTATCAATTTGCTCATAAATGCCTGGTCTTGGTCCAAAAATGTCCAAAAATATGCAATAAACACTCACTAGACTTTGTGGTAAAGTGACTATCCCCATTCACTCAGTTAACATAAATATACTCAAAAACATGCACAAAACTATGGAGAATGGTGGATTAAATGGAAACAATAGGCAAAGTGAGCCCATATAGTTACCCATTTCTGGGGCTCATCATCACCCCCCTGCTGAATGGGTTGCTCATCCTCTAAGCAACTAATCCAGTTATTCATCCTTGATGGCTTTAATAGCTTCCCTAACATCCCATGCTTCGAGGTGATGTCTTCTTTCCTGTCATGAAAACCTGCCTTTCTGTCAACTTCCTCCCACTGTTGTTGTTCTTCTTCTTCCTTAACCCCTTCCAATAGTCCTAAGAGTAGTGGAGGAATGAACTTGAGGCCAATCCAGTTGGCCTTCAGGTTTTGCATTGATTGCTTGTATAGGGGCACTCTTGCCAAAGCCTCCCTCATTCTAGTTGGGGAGTGGTATTCCCTGATCTTTAAGCTGTAGGATAGTGTATTCCATCTCCTCATACAAGCATGAAGACAATCATCACCAAATAATCTTTCCATATCTTCAAAATGGGTGATATCTTACACTTGCCTTTCGACGTAATCTAGGAGAACTTGAGGGTTGTTGGCAAGTTGTTGATGAGCATATATTAGAGCTGAGGGGTCTTCTAGTTTCGCCTTGATTAGCAGGGGCTCATTCAGTTCTTTGGCCATGATCTGTTGAACTTCCACTGCTCGTTTTTCCTCATGGCTCATCCAGGAAGCCATAGCCATGAGATGTACATCTCCTAATGCAGCATTGGGATCCCAAAATTTCATATCAAGGAGTGCCATATTATGTAAGTAAAACTCTACTAATTTGGCCTTATCCTCAGCTGAACTAGTAGCACACAGATGCATAAACTGACCATAATGTTGGAAATGGATTGTGCCCCTTTGGGCCAATGTTTTGATTTGAAACTGGAGCCATTGGTCTTTAAGATACAATACATAAGATCTGACTGGTTGTCTACATTGCAAGGCTTCCATTACCTAGCTAGCCATGCAGGCCATCTGGGCTTCTCTTTCCTACAACTGTTGTTTCAGCATCAATATTTTAGCCGCTGCCTGAGACTCCCTCTCTTCCTGCTGCTTTATCATCATTTCCACATCAGTTTATGTCTCTTTCCTTGGCTATTGTTCCTCTGTTGTTTCCTAACCTGCTAGGGGACCTTCCTATAGTTGCTTCTCTTCAGAAATCTATGTTATGTCTGCCCTTTGAGTTTCTTGTTGCTATAACTGCTTTCTTGGCAATGCATTTTCCTCCTGTGGCTGGGCTCTTTTAATGCTTTTAGTGTGTCTCACCATTGCCAACTCCCTTCTCAATTCTTTGAGTTGTTCTTCCATGTGGCCTATATTTGAAACTTCCTTGGGTTTAGCAATTTTCATCCAAGTGTTTGTTCTAATTATTTCTTGCTCTAATTCAAAGAAAAGGGGTATAGTGAATTTTTGTGGGATGATCTTACCACCATCTAGCAAGTTGTAATATGAGCCCAAATTAGGCTGAGGGCTTGGTTCAGGTATCTCCTCGGTCTTGTCTTCTTCTTGTGACTGTTTTGCTACCTCCTCTTTCAAATTTTCAGTCTCCTTTAGCTTGGACAACATTTCCTATAGAGAGGTCTTAGCTTCTTGTAGAACTATGTTGGTGTCCATCAGTCTGATTCTTTCCTTCCAGGGGGAAGTTTTGGGACTTTCTCTCTCATAAGTCATAGATATTTTGGAGGGGGATTCCTCCTTTTTCTCAGTAGGGGCATCCTCAATTATTATTGTTTCTTTTGATGGTGGCTGGGGCTTGCCCACCTTTATCCTGGTGCTCCTTCTGGCCTTGAAATACATTGACATTTCTCTTTTTATTTTTCCTTTTTGTTTTGTTGGAGTTCTTAATGCAGCCAGCACAACTGCTACCTCTTTTGCCAAGGTTTTAGGGGACGTTTCTTCCTGTTGTTGCTCCCCTTCATCTTCTGTTGTCTTTTCTATGCCTACTATTTCTGCTTGTGTTTTTGCTATTTCTGGCAATAGCTTCTCCTTTTATTTCCGGGTTCCTACCTTGCTTGTGGCAATCCTCTGTTGGACTTTATTAGGCTTTTTCTTCTCACTTTTTGTTCTTTTCCTTTTCTCTGTCTTTGGGGTAGTCTTCTTTTCTGCTATGGGTTTTTCAAGTTTCTCTTCTACTTCTTGTTCCTCCTCTATTTCCTTCTCTTCCTTTGTTTGAATATGTGGTGTCTCCTCATGCACTTCTTCCTCAATTTCCTCTTCCTCTTCCTCACTTCCAAATGGGCCAATATCCTCAGTCAAAGTTTTGATGTCATCATCTCTGGACATATTTCTAAAAATGTCCCAAGCTATGGGAATGGTATATGTATGTAAGGCATCTTCTACCAACAGTTTGATGAGCCCATGGTGGGCCAGCTGGTCTGGGACTCCTACATTTAGCTTGGTACTACATTCTATTAAAGACTAGAGGAGGAAATAGGGGAGACTCAGTTTTCTAACTGGAGGCAAGTCCATCCCATACCTCAATTCATGTAGTAACCTAAAGTGATAACCATAGATTATGCTAAACCTTCCTTCACAAGTGATATATTTCATTATTTGGTAGCTGAATTCTTTCCATGGAGGAGGTAAGGTTGTCCTTCTAACCCCGTTTTTATCCTCTACAAAATCCTCCCCAGGTTAGAAAAATGTCTTCTTGGCCACCTGTCCCATTGCTTTTTCCTCCTTGCTCCAAGGGAGCCTAGGTGGAATGCATGTGATTCAATTGATAAATTCAGGGGTGAGTTCCAGGGACAGACCCCTAAAAATGACGGTGGCATGTGTTTTTGGATGGGGTTGTAAGGCCATCAAAAATTCTTCAGTTACCTCATCATCATATCCATGTATCCTTTCAAAGAATATCATCCAATTTGCCCTAGTGAAGAGGGCCACCACCTCAGGGTGCTCATGTAATTGGTTGGATTTCAAGGGCTCCTTCCTCATAAACCCTCCTGGCATGGTGTTGCTTGGGATCTGAAGTGCTTAAGTGAGGAGAAAAACAACAATTTCAAAAATCAAAGACAAAGGGACAACGAGGTTTTGTTTTTTTCTGAACTGTAGAAGGAATTTCAGTGTGCTCCTTCTCATAACACCAAATTTCAATATTTCCCTTGTTTCAAACTGCTCTTACCCTAAATTTGATTTTCTTCTTGTGGAAAGAAAATATATTTTTTTGACAAAATAGAGGATAAATTACATAGGGTTTTTTTCTCACAGAATAGACAGATATGCAATTTTGATTTTTTCCCACACAGGTTGGTTTCTACGATTGCAAGTGTTTTCTTTATAGCAGAATATGAGAAAAAAAAAAGGACTTCGAATACAAAGAAGAAAACAGAGAACTATGCAGAACTCAGGGAAAATATGCAAGCAGACTTTGAAACATCATTCTCCTCTCTTTCAATCCAATTTTTTGTTTTTAATCCACCACCTTGTACAAATAATTCCTATGCATGGAGGTTTCCCGAGCCTACCTCATTTTGAGCTTGAATTCTGGTAAAAATCTTGGGTTTTCCTTCTGCTGGTCGTTCTCTACCTTTCCTGTAGAAATTATCTAGCCCCTGTAGAATGCAACAAGGCTCCTGTGGAGCTTGATAGGTAAGAGGATTTCAAAAAAACTGACAGAAAACTAGCAGAGGATGACTAGTTTGCTGCTCTAAAGGTGGTAGACAACGTTGCAGTCAAGAGCTTCGTAACATGCAAATGAACCAAAAGGGTGGTGGAGGCTTGGAGTGCATTGTACTTAATTGTTGGTGTAACCCGCAATGAGGAGATGAGGTGTCCGGATGGGTATGTTATCCCCATCTGGACCATTGGTCCAACGCCAATGCCATTATGGTTCCTCATGCTGCCTGACCGCCATCACCTACCTTACTCCCATTATCCGTCGTCACCACTACTAGTTTCAAATGCCTTCTTCCCGAGTTGACATGCCGCATGTGCTAGTTGTGTATCTAATTAGTAGTTTGAATTTGGACATGGCTCAACTGAATTCTGCGAAGGGGTGTGAACTGAACGAGGGTGGCCAATTAGCTAGCCACCTATTCCATGTAATTGACCATTCCCACAGTTCATGCATTTTTGAAATATTATTCATGCAATCAAGGAATAGGTTTAGGCACTTACTTGCTCAGTCGTTGGTGTGTTATGCATATTTCGGATTTTGGCACTTCGTTTCCTCACTGTTGTTGCTACTTGTGCTCTACATGCTCGACCTTGGGTTTTCCCGATGAACTCCTATTCAAACATTGCTCTTCATATGTCCTGCTACACTAACCCTATCTCTGGAGTATGTTTTTCAAAGGGATCGGCTCCTACAAGAATCCTACAAGATTTCCTATAGCTTCTTCTCCTCTTGAATTCAAGCTAATATGTGAGTGGGACTAAAACTGCTAAAGAAGGTCTCGACTGAGAAGAAATCATAGCTAGAGGGTATCAGGTAGGGATGAGTGAAATTGTTGTTGCCTTGATTTGTCATTTTTTTCTCTTTGTTGTGTGTTTGTAGGATGACAGAAACAAAATATCTGTATGTGGCTATGTAGGGACAAAAACGAGTGGAGATGTAGGTGTATAGGGATGGAGTGGTGAAATGGGAAGATGGATGATGGTAAAGAGGTTTATAGGGCTGCCAAACGAATTTCCAACCCTCGTGTTCTATTTTAAAATGGATTTTTCCCTTCCCAGAATTTCTATAGGATCCTCCTATAGAAAACACAAAGTTTCCTGTAGGATGCGGAATTCCATAACGAATGAGACCAAAACTTGGGAAAGGATAACAGTGATGGGGTGATGGACTATGAATGGTGCATGCAACCTATCATGTCTCTTTATTTTGTGCAACCCTCCTGCAATGACCTTCCTACAACCTGCAATTTATTCAAAAGAAGTTAGTTTTTTTCTTTTTTCTTTTTTCTTTCTTTCTTTTTTTTCTTTTTTTGAGACAGTTGGGGCGCCTCCAGGAGGTTTTCACCCTCACTGCCTGCCCTGGGTGCTTCTAAGAGGTTTTCACCCAGGGACTTTTTATTCCATTTTCTTTTTTCTCTGTTTTTTCTGTTTTTTTTTTTTTTGCTCAAGGTGTGGGTGGAGTGGAGACAGGGACCTGCTCCACTACCAACACTGAATTACCCAGAGTTTCAATGAAATCCTGCTTAGAAAGGCGCTTCCTGTAGATTTTCAATCGATGCCCATTGACGAGCATGGGGATGGCTTCTTCATCAATGGTCTGGATAAGGACTGAACCATTTTCATTGGATTTTTCCACTGTATATGGTCCCAGCCATCTGGTTCTTAGCTTTCCCTTGAGATCTTTATACCTTGAATCATACAGCAGTGGCCAATCTCCCGACTGAAATTGTTTCTCTCTGAGGTGTCGATCATGCCATATTTTTCTTTGAAGCTGAACTACCTCTGAGTGGAGAAGGGCCTGCATTCTCTATTCATCTAATCCATTTAGTTAAAAAAATCTTTCTTTTTGTGCATGGTTGAGGTCTAGGTCCAGCTGAGCTGCCAACCTTATTGTGTTATATTCAAATTCTATAGGTAGTAAAGCCTTCTTCCCATAGACCAGCTCATAGGGTGTGAAACTTGTGGTAGTTTTCCAAGTAGTGTTATAGGCCTAGGTGGCCTCAACCAATCAGTCTACCCAATCTTTTCTGTTGTTGCCCACTACCTTAGTCAAAATCTCTTCCAAAGCTCTGTTAGTGACTTCCACCTATCTATTTTCTTGTGGGTGATAAGGGGTGGAAGTTCTATGCTTAATCTTGTGGTGTGTGAGCAGGTCTTCAACTAAATTGTAGGTAAACAGACTCCTTTGATCTGTAACTAACTCTCTTGGGTAGCCAAACTTGTAGAAGATATTTTCCCTTAAAAGCTCAGCTACTTTTTTCTCTATTGCTGCTTTGATGGCCTTTGTTTCTGCCCACTTTTTCAAGTAGTGCGTGCACACAATGATGTAAGACTTTTGTTTTGTGGGAGGGTTGATAGGACCCACAAAGTCCATGGCCAACTTCTCAAATGGCTCGAAAGTCACTTCAGGTTGCAGGGGCATCTCATCCTTTGGAATTAGTTTCCCCATCCTTTGACATTGGTCACATTGGCTGATGTACCTCCTGACATCTTGATGGAGAGTAGGCCAATAGTAACCTGCCTGCAAAATATTGAAAGCAGTCCTCTTTGCTACAAAGTGGCCCCCACAAGATCCATCATGGCAGGTTAAGAGGATTTCAAAGACTTCCTCCTCCTTGACACATCACCTCAAAATCTGATATGGGCCATCTTTGAACAGGTTGCCCCCAATCCAAGTGAATGGGGCGCTTTTCCTCATGATCTTGCTCTTCTCTTTTGAGGACAAGTGTGGCGGAAACTGTGATGAAACCAAGTAATTTGATATATCAGCAAACCATGGAGAGAGTACTGAAATAGAAAATAAGTGTTCATCTAGCATTTGATCATCCACCATTCCTTCTTCACCTACAAGGCAAATCTAGTCTAGGCAGAAAATCAGCAGCAACATTTTCCTTACCAGGATTATCAACAATAGTCAAATCAAAGTGCTGCAACAAAAGTAACCATCTAATGATATGAGGATTTACATCTAGTTTATTCATCAAATACCTAATTGTAGCATGGTCAGTGTGTGCGAATGTTTGATAACCAGTGATGTAGTGTCTAAACTTGTTTAGAGAATGGACTACAGCTAGAAGCTCTTTTTTGGTTACCGTGTAGTTTAATTCTACCTTGGACGGGTTTTTACTGACAAAGTGTATGGCATATGGTAGCTTCTCTTCAACTTACCCTAGGGCTACTCCTATAGCTTTGTTCGAGGCATCTGTGTGAATGTGGAAAGGTAGGGTCCAATTTGGACCTCTCAAGATTGGGGCAGTTACCAGCTTACCTTTCAAGGCATCCAGAGCCTCTTGATAGTTGTCAGTCCATATAAACTCAACATCTTTCCCCAAAAGACCAAATAATGGAGAGGCTATCTTGCTAAACTCCTTAATGAATCTTCTATAATACCTTGCTACACCTAGAAAACTCTGAACATCTCTTACCTTTTGAGGAGGAGGGACCCTTTGGATAATAGCAATATTGTTGGGATCCACCTGTAATCCTTGCTGAGAAATTGTATGACCTAGCACGGTCCTTTCAATCATCAGGAATTCACATTTTTTAGGACTGAGGGATAGGTTCATTTAAATAAACTTGGCTAAAACTTTTCCCAGGTTAGTCAATTCTTCTTGGAAGTTGAAACCATTAGGGGTAAAGTCATCCATATAGATTTACATTGAATCGTGAACCAGCTCAGTGAATATGCTCAATACTGTGCTCTAGAAAATGGCAAGAGCATTGCACAACCCAAAGGAAAGGACCTGATAGGCAAAGGTACCCCATGGACAAGTGAAAGTGGTCTTATCTTGGTCTTTCGGGCTGATTTGGATCTGTTTGTACCCGCTAAACCCATCTAAGAAAGAGAAAAAATTCTTCCCTGCCACGCCATCTAACACTTGATCTATGAAAGGCAAAGGGAAATGGTCCTTCTTGGTGCCTTTGTTCAGTTCTCGATGATCTACGCCAATTCTCCACTTCTCATTTTTCTTTGGCACTAGCACCAAAGGAGAAACCCATTCGTTGTCAGAGATGGGGTAGCTGAATCTTGCATCCAGCAGCTTTTGCAGTTCTTCTTTGACAATGTCCTTGAGGGTTGGATTCATCCTCCTTTGAGGCTACCTAACTGGCTTACAATCTTCCTTAATGTAAATGTGAAGCGTATCGACAGAAGGGTGGACTCTCTTCATCTCCTTATAACTCCAAGCAAAATCATCCAAGTGATTCTTCAATAAGTTGCACAGCTCTTTCTCCTGAGAGGTGGATAGGGCTGAGTTGATCCTCAAGGTTCTTTCTGGGCCAAATTCCACATTCTTAACTCGGAGAGAGGTCAGATCAGCCACACAGAGATCAGCTGAAGCATTGGCTTGGGTTTCTTCCACCAACTCTTCTAATGGCAATTTACTGGGAGGTGGATTCTGGATCAAGTTTTCAATAATATCATCCTCTGTTTGTGGACCCCCCATGGTAGTTTCTACTATACACAATGGTGCAGAGTAGACTTCATCCTTGTCTTCCTCCTCCAACTAGAGGGGTAAATCATGTTCCAGTAGAGGTTGGGCAGAAGGATAGAGGACTAGATGCTTGGACACATGCCCGTTCTTGATTGTCATGTTCCCAGCTCGACAGCTGATGTAGGCATCTACAGTAGCCAACCAAGGTCTTCCCAGGATGAGATGATACCCAACGAGCTTTTCCTTTGGTTGGAGAACCAAGAAATCAGCGAGGTACTCCCAGGAATCAATAGAGACCATGACATCTTCCACAATCCCCTCGAGGGTCACGGTGGAGTGGTCTGCTAACTGCAGTACTATTGAGGTCTTTCTTAGGGAACCCTGAAGGTTGAGCTTGAGCATAGTGTCCCTGGTCATCACATTAATGGAAGCCCCTAGATGAATCAAGATATGGGGGATTCTGGTGCCATTGATGTGGACATCAACTACTGGACTCCCAGGGTCTAGATATTTCGAACAAAATACCTACCCCAACATTAGATCAGACAGTTGTCCTATGACATTGATAGTTGGAGCATCTCTCCTTCGCCTACCTGGGTGTTTAAATCACTTCTCCTTGATCATCTTGTTGTATATGGGCACATCCTTTATGGCTTGGAGAAGGGGTATTTTTACACATAATTGTTTCAGTGCTCCCAGAAGTTCAGTTTCTTCTTGGGTTGGTTGTGTGGTTCTAGTTAGTCTCTCAAGAAAGGGTGGAATGGATTTTGGTTCACTTTCCTGTTTCTCTTCTTCATCCCCCTTAGGAGGAGGTTTCATGTCTGGGAGGACCTTCCCAGATCAAAGGTTGATCTCCTGAATCTCCACAGCATAGGTAGGGCATGTTTTTCTCCAGTATATACCTGTTGGGACTATCTGTTATTGGGGTTCGGGTTTGGTTGAGCAAGTATTTGGGGTTGTCTTGGAGGAGCAGGAGGTAATGGTTGTGGTTGAGCAGGTGGTGGAGGGAAAAGAGCAGGAGGAGAGTTTTATTGGGGCCTCCACCCTTGATGAGATGCATTCCACAAAGGTTGTGGCTGAACATGAGAATGAAACAAATGAGCAGCAGGTTGAGTATGGTATTGAGATGGATACGAGCAAGGAGGGGGTGTGGACCAAGAAGGATGAGTAGGGGGACCCCAAGAAGGTATGTGAGTGGATTGATTGGGGTAGTAAAAAGTCTGGGAGGTCCCTTGCATTCCCTGCTGGTAAGGTATGGGTCCATGTGGCCTCCTTTAGTTCATGAAGTAGAGTGGCTCAATGGCTCCTTTAGCCCCTTGGTACATAGCCTTAAATCCGATTAAGGATGGGGACTGTTACACAAAAATATCGTCACCATGACTATTTGCAGTTAGTATGGGTCTATCATCACTTATACTGTCCTCCTAAGCAAGTCTCAGACCTTAGCTCTTCATGTCAAGCTTTGAAAATGAGAGAAAGAGATTAAAAATCAATAAAACTTTGGTTCCGCACTTTCTCTCACTCTTACCTGCGGTCCTGCACCCTTTGTTCATGTTACCTACGGATTTTCCCGCTCTGTCTGTAAAGGGGTTGGTGCGGACCCCTGTGAAAGTCAAAAAGGCGCAAGCTTATTCTAAAAAACTCACTTTGGATTAATTCTAGATGATTCTAGAAGGAATTTTGACGTCGATTGTTCGCTCCAAGGTGGTTCATGCATCCCAAAAGAGAAGGAGCTAATCCCTTGATAGGAGGAGATATCCCTTTGAAGGAGGACCTAGTAACTTCCCTCCATTGTATTATAAATTAAGGCATTGGGCTGGTTGCTAGGGAGGTTAGAAGCTGAACATTTTTAAGGGTAAATGCTGATGGAATTGAGACTTCCTAGTTAAGCTTGAGAAGAGAGATCACATACCTTTTGGCTTCATTGGGAAGTGAGTGAAACTTGTCAAAGTAGAGGAGACTTCTTGTTGGACCCTGGGAGGAGCTTGTACAACATCAAGGCAAAGGTTGTAAAGTTCTTCTTTGATTCGAATTAATACAATCAGATTCATTTTTCTCAACAAATTGTCTTATGTGGTTTGTTTCATAATCTCCTTGATCATTATGATGGATATGCTTTATGATATTGGCTTTTCAGGTGCTATTTAATTTGTTTGCTTGTTTATGTTTGCAGACTTACTTCAAGGAAGCTCATTTGGAGCAAGGGAGCGAGGCTTCCACAAACTTGCATTGGACCCAAGGTAGATGTAAAACACTTGTTTGCCTTTGCTTTTAGTTTCATATTTAGAGAAATATAGTTTTTGATTGGCTTGCTTGTCACTAGATATCTTTAGATACTAGGGAGGTCGATCTTGTCCGCAACCTCGACTCATTCCGTGTGACATGATGGAATGCAAATTTGGCAGCTATGAAAAATAATGTGCAGCATGCACCGAGCATGGGTACTAGAAATTACTAATTAGAGTATATAAAGGTTTTTTAAACCCAAGATGTAAAAATCATATAAAAAGTGATGGCTCTAGGCTAAACCCACGTGTGTGTCCTGATTTCCTCAATGAGTTGTTATGAAAAGAAACGTTGAAATTCATTTGGCTTAGACATCAATAAAAGTCATACCTATTTAAATGAGATTTTAGAACATTGTGTTTCAGATTTCAAGATCCTTGAAATGATATTTATTTGTCATGAACCCCCTTTCCTTTGATATCAAAATCTTAGAGACGCACAAAGGTTGATCCTTTACCTTCAATAAGCATCTACCCAATGGAAAACCACAAACACTATTTTTCAAACCCCCTTGATTGATGTCCAAGGGTCAAGGATACTTCACCTTTTCTAGCCTTTTATACTTCTTTGTGAGACAGAAAAAGCCCTAATACAAGGCCGAAGGCATGTCAATGAGATCAAGAATAATATTATATATATGAGCTTAGATGCTAGGAACTTTATAGCTTCAGATATGATTTTATATAAACCTGCATCAGAGAAGGAATTCCAAGTGAGACACTATCTCCAAACCAAATTCAATTCAAGGGTGATTTCATAATAGAATATTTGACCCTAAAGCAACCAAAGCTGCCTGGTTGTAGTCATGACAAAAGGCCTTAGATATAGATCATTTGACCAACAATTTGCCAGAGAGCTCTATCCTAGAGATGATTGATTGATGAGGTCTTGATCTCATTTCCTTTCTAGGATTGCAACCTAGAATTTTGTAGTAGGAGTTTCAGTGCTTCACGATGACTGATCTTTGAAGAGGAAGGAGGTCAGTGTTGTCAGAAAACTTCTTGTGATTTCTTTCTTCCTTGCTTGGGCTTGCCCTCACCTTAGCTTTGATGCCTTGCCCTCACCTTAACTTTGATACCATTTTGGCGGGGCAAGCTAAACATGACAACAATAGAGGTAAGAAGTTGTAGATTCCTGTGTTGTTTGTCTTTTAGCTTCTAGAACATCATATGTTTTATTCCCAATTTCTTCTAAATTTCAAATTGACATACTGATCTGAGAAGAGTGTTTGCAATGCTAATAACCTCTTCTTCTGTCCATGTTGGCACACTCGAGTCTTGTCAAAGGATCAATTGTTTCTTGTGCAAAATTCAAAGCAGACGACAACATACAACATGTTTTCTGATAAGCAAAACAACTTCTATAAGTGCTATGACATTAATCCAACACTATGTTTATAAACTGGTTCATACTAATGGACACAGGATGTGTAAAATGTATTCTTTACCAAAAAATTTCTCTGTCGGATAATTTAAAGCTTACATCCTTACTCATATCTTGACGAAAGGGTACTTGCTTCCCTTTCACTTCATAGGTATATGAAAACCCAGTTTTGTAAGCACCCATAACCATGAATATTATACCAACTCCCTATGGTTAGTGCATCAATAATGTAAGTGTAACACTCATCCATGTGGCAGTCATAAGGCATTTAGGTAAGGTTTTACTAACACTGGCATCGCAGACCATTAAGATCTATCCATGGCCTCAAAATGATGTATTTCCTTTACTCAATAGAACACTCATCATTTCTCTCCCCCAATCATCAAATTTTTTCTCTTCATTTTGAATGAGAAATCGATCAACAAGTCACCATTTTAAATGTTAGATCACAATATGTTTAGCTTCTCTCTTGTGCTTACACTCTAGTATTCTCACAGCTTCAGAATCACAAATCTTAAACATAGTCCCATGATGTGCATTCAGGGAGGCATAATTCACCCTTGCTTTGCATCAAATTACCCCCCTGCTCAATTAAATTAGTAAGTTGAGGGGCATCATATATACCCAACGTTGCCTGCCTATTCTTCCTCTTCCTATGTCGTAGAGTATGAACAATCATCCAGACTGGTGAGGATCCCCATTAATAATAACATCTATGTTGGCATTTGAATCAGAATTACATGTTTCCCTTAATTATATGTTTTGGTTTTTTAACCAAAAAGGCTAACAAAGATAGAGACCCTCAAATCTGTCTACTTTCAGCCCCTATGGCCATTTTCATCTAGGTTTTTACCATGTCAGTGTCCCTTCTTTCTCAAAACTGCATGAAATTAGTTGATCTATCCATTTCATAATGCCTTTGGTAAATTTTTATATCCAATGCTCTAAAGTATATATGAGATCTAAGGGTTTTTTTGGTTGTTTCTGATTTCATATATTTCTACTAACCATGATATGGGTTTGATGTAGAGGATTATGATTGAGTAAGGGTTGCATTGCTTGATATCTATTTAGGAGGAGGAGAAGGAGAAAAGTGGTTTTAGGGTTGACAGCTAAAGATTCCTGTGAAAAGAGGAGGTGTGTGGAATGGAGGGTGGCAGGGATACCAGCGTAGCAGAAATGGAGGATGGGGAGGTCTAGGTTTTCATCATCGAATAGTTGTGGTGGGCTTCCTTGTTATCTTTATGGTCATGCCATTGGTTTTTTTGGTAGCTAGGTTTCGTCACTCCGCATCTACATCTACAACTGGTAAGTTTCTTCCTGCCCTCCTCCCTCGTCAGGTTGCTTTTGTCTCTCTTTTTTGGGTGGATCGGTGTTTAATTTATCTTTATTGGCAAGCATGCCCTTTCTTAATCTAGTAGTATTACAATGAAGTGTAGACTTCTCACAACATTCAAGTAAGATCTCCATTACAATGAAGTGTAGTTGTCTTATACTATTTTAGAAAGATCCCTTTCATTGAGAACCCATTGAACAATGTATTTATGTGATTTGAGCCTTGGTGGGGAATTATCATCACTCTTGGTTAACCATTGAACCAAGACCCCATGGGCCTCCTTCAAAATTTGATTTGCCTTCACCACCCCCGGTTAACCATTGAACCAAAACCCCATGGACCTACTTTGGAATTTGATTTTCCTTTTATCTTTTTCGCAGGATCTGAAGACACAGATGTTATCAAACTTACTTTCCTCACTTATTTCCAAAAGTTTAGCACCTCTAGCATTTTTCCAAACATTTTCTGAGTTTTATTTATAGGTTTCCTTTCATTTGATCTGTGTGAAGTTGTGAACTCCATCTCTACATTAACATGGTGCAATACCTACCAAGAGAAAGATTCAAAGTTTGTACCTCTCTCATGCAAGAGAAAAGGTTTTACCAACTGCGCCTAGGGTAATTTCCCTTGCCAAAGATAATGAAACCATTCATCCCAATAGCAAGAAATAACAATGCTCTTTCCATTTTTTAACAAAGGGAAATGCATATGACTCGTAAATTCGTTGGGCAACTCTTTGATGAATTCGCTAGGCATTCCTCATTCTGAGTAGGATGGTACTAAGGGTTCACTGGATTCTGCATAAGCTGGATGGGTATTATAAAAATATATTTTTTAAGAGTTCAGTTCAACATCTTACTCATGGGAATTGAATCTTGTGGGAATTGAATCTGGGTGGGAAGGGTAACAATCATTCTTCCCGTCCACTCATTATACAAGCCAGACCCACTTTCCATCCATAAAGCTAAATCCACTTCTCATCAGTCAAGCTAAAACCAGTTCTGATCCACCCAACCTAGACCTAATTCACAACGACAATCTTGTTCACCAGCTACTTTCTGCTATACGTATCATTTTCACACTATTCCCACAGTGTTCATAGCACATTAGCCAAAACAAGAGATAGATATTATACACACCATTTTATTATTGATGTGTAATGAAATCTCGATCTTAGCATATGCATGATAGCATATGCAACCCCCTTTTTAGTGTTTCAGTATTTTTATAGATATTCTTCTCCATCAAGTCTTTCTACCTGACCTTTTATGCATTTTTTATCATTTAAAATAGCAGGGCACAACTTCTCAGGAGATGGATATGTTAGAATGGTATTCTCTTTCCACATCTTGAAAACCAATTCTATTTTTCTATGGCCATTTTGTTCTTTTTCAGGATCTGGGCAATGCACTTGCACTTATGTTAGTGTAATCCCTGAAAATAAATAATGTCCCTAAACTGAAATTTAATCGATCTGACTGGATTGAAATAGAGAGGAATTATTGAGGATACTGGAGCTCTGTCATATGTTTAAAATCACTCTTATCTATTTATCTGTGGGGTTCACAGGAATAGGCAGATGACTGGAGAAAGCAGAGTTTAATAGAGAGCATTGACTCTCTCTTACCAAAGGAGGCAAGTATAAGAAACCTATTGCATTTGGATATCTTAAATTTCATTTCTCCCCTATTGAGCAGAGAATTGAAAATAAATTTTATTTACTGGGTAGGTGATTGATGTCATAACAAATATCAGAGAGGACTCGGGAACTCTAAACTTAAATATTGTTGGACGGAATGACTTATCTTCCTCATGGGTATTAGAAAAGCCCTCCGAAGTAAACCAAAGGGATATTACTAACTCTGAGGTATGATTGGTGAAGATTTTGGTTATTTTCTCTATTGAACATGTAAGGAAACCTATGTGATGATGATCTATGTAGTTGAGTAGGGTTTTATTAAGCAGGAAGTGAAAACTGATATTGGAAGGGGTGCTTCTCTATTTCTAACGGTGTACATCAAGCAGAGGCGAAATTTCTAGAGACAACTCAGAAAAGTTACATTTGCAACAAGATGGTGTGATCTCCAATGAAGAAGGCAAGGAAAATCCTGAGGGGTTTAAAATGAAAGAAGAGGTGCAGAAAAAAAAATTTCCAATGACGAAGAACTTCTTACGAGGTTTCAAGAGGGTGACTCAGGAAGTGAACATCGAGACGTCAAAGAGAATTCTCTTAATGGTAAGTTTTGATTTTCCCTGGTTAATTGATCTATGATGTTGGTAGCCTAGTGTAAGGTAATGTCTAGTCAAACTCCTAGGACAATTGTTGTTGTAATGCAGACCATTTGCAGCTTGAAGAAAGTCCAACAAAAGTTTCATAGGGGGTAAAATTCTTTGCTGCACTAGATCGCTACTTTTTGTTCTCATGGAAAAGGGAATTGTTATGATATTTTCCAAAATCCTTTTTGAATGTTACTTCTCCAATAGAAAAATTTTATATTTCTTAGATTTTAGCATAGTATGCTTTAATTTATATTAGTTTAATGCTTACAACAATTGAGACAAAAGAGGAGGGAGAAAAGGTCAATAGAGTTGATTCAACAGGATGAAGAAAAACAAGTTGAGCTTGAAAACGCAACAATCAAACGTTCCAAGGAGGTAGATTCTATTGTCCTGGGAAAATATAGCATTTGGAGGCGAGAGAATGAGAACGAGAATTCTCACTCCATTGTTAGATTGATGCGAGACCAACTGATCATTGCTAGGGTGTATTCAAGCATTTCCCAGGCTAGGAATAATCTTGATTTATACCATGAATTGATGCTTCATATTAAAGAATGTCAGTGTACATTGGGTGAGGCTAATGCAGATTCTGATCCACCTCAAAGGTAATAGTTTTCGCATTGGATGCTTCTAAATCGAGAGTAGTAAGTGCTTCCATTTGAATTTGGTGTCCATATCCTTTGTTTCTTTTAAATTTTCAGTCTGTGTGTCAATCTTTCTGCTTTTCATTCTCTTTTTCATGGCCGATAATTGATATGAATGTTTCAGTGCACCTGAGAAGATCAAGGCTATGGGTCATGTCCTACCCAAGGCCAGAGAACAATTTTATGGCTGTGGGATAGTAACAAAGAAGTTGTGAGCCATGCTTCAGTCTGCAAACGAGCAAGTAAGGACCTTGAAAAAGCAAAGTACATTTTTAATTCAGCTGGCAGCAAAGACTATTCCCAAGGGCTTGCATTGTCTTTCCATGCGATTGACCATGGATTATTACTTGCTTGCCCTTGAAAAGCGAAATTTCCTAAAAAGGACAAGTTGGAGGATCCAACTCTTTATCACTATCCATTATTTTCTGACAATATATTGGCTGCATCTGTGGTTGTGAATTCAACTGTCATGAATGCTAAGCTGAAGTGTTATGAATTTAAAATACTCAAAAGTTTGGAAGTCCAACAATTTTGCTGCATTTTACATTTAATATTTGGATCTCATTGTAGGTTATTTACTTGTGTTTGTAGGAATCCCAGAAACATGAATTTCATCTCGTCACAGACAAGTTAAATTTTGGGGCCACGAAAATGTGGTTTTTACTTAATCCCCCAAGGAAAGATGTGATACATTTAGAAAATGTTGATGATTTTAAATAGCTCAATTCCTCCTATTTCCCTGTGCTTCGCCAACTTGAATCCGCAGCTATGAAAGACAATTATTTCAAGGAAGATCACTCGACTACACTCTGAGCAAGTTCCTCCAATTTGAAATATATAAATCCAAAATATTTATCCATGCTAAATCATCTTCATTTCTATCTTCCACAAGTTTATCCCAGATTGGACAAGATCCTTTTCTTGGATGATGATATTGTGGTGCAGAAAGATTTGATGCCCTTGTGGTGAGTAGATCTTCATGGAAAGGTTAATGGTTCAGTGGAAACTTGTGGAGAAAGATTTCACTAGTTTGACAAATAAGTTAATTTTTCCAATCCGCACATAGCTAGTTACTTTGATCCTAATGCTTGTGGTTGCGCATATGGGATCAATGTATTTGATCTCAAAGAATGGAAGAAACAAGGTATAACTGGAATATATCACAAGTAGCAGAACATGGTAAGTGTGTAGTGTGGTTTATTTATGTTAATTCCTGTGATGCTTACTTTAAATTATTTGAAGTAAATCTGAAGTAAATAGCTAGAAAACTTAATGGGTTTTTCTTTGTTCGATTTCTAAGTTTTTCTTTTATTGTATGTCAGAAGGAGGATAGAGTGTTGTGGAAGCTTGGAACACTACCCCCTGGATTTTCACATTGGTTGCTTCTAAATCAAGAGTAGTAAGTGCTTCCATTTGCATTTGGTATTCATATCCTTTGTTTCTTTTAAAGTTGCAGTCTGTGTGTCAATCTTTCTGCTTTTCATTCTCTTTTTCATGACCGGTAATTGATATGAATGTTTCAGTGCACCTGAGAAGATCAAGACTATGGGTCATGTCCTATCCAAGGCTAGAGAACAATTTTATGGTTGTGCAATAGTAACAAAGAAGTTGCAAGCCATGCTTCAATCTGCAGACGAGCAAGTAAGGACCTTGGAAAAGAAAAGTAAATTTTTAAGTTAGGCAGCAACAAAGTCTGTTTCCAAGAGCCTGCACTGTCTGTCCATGCGATTGACCATAGATTATTACTTTCTTCCTCTTGAAAAGAGATAATTTCCTAAAAAGAAAAAGTTGGAGGATCCGACTCTTTATCACTATGCATTATTTTGTGATAATGTATTGGTTGCATCTATGGTTGTGAATTCAATTGTCATGAATGCTAAGGTGAAGCGTTATTAATTTAAATTACTCTAAAGTTTGGAAGTCTAACAGTTTTGCTGCATTTTACATTTAATATTTGGATCTCATTGTAGGTGATTTACATGTGTTTGCAGGAATCTAAGAAACATGTGTTTCATCTCATCACAGACAAGTTAAATTTTGGGGCCATGAAAATATGGTTTTTACTCAATCCCCCCGGGAAAGCTGTGATACATGTAGAAAATGTAGATGATTTTAAATGGCTCAATTCCTCCTATTTCCCTATGCTTCGACAACTTGAATCTGTGGCTATGAAAGAGTATTATTTCAAGGCAGATCACTCAACTACACTCTCAGCACATTCCTCTAGTTTGAAATATATAAATCCAAAATATTTATCCATGCTAAATCATCTTCGTTTATATCTTCCACAAGTTTATCCCAAAATGGACAAGATCCTTTTCTGGGTTGATGATATTGTGGTGCAGAAAGATTTGATGCCCTTGTGGTCAGTAGATCTTCATGGAA
Organism: Pinus taeda; assembly: GCA_000404065.3. Taxonomy (NCBI): domain Eukaryota; kingdom Viridiplantae; phylum Streptophyta; class Pinopsida; order Pinales; family Pinaceae; genus Pinus; species Pinus taeda. Next base: position 50,590 of record APFE030233983.1, read on the forward strand.
AGGTTAATGGTTCAGTGGAAACTTGTTGAGAAAGCTTTTGCCGGTTTGACAAATACCTTAATTTTTCCAATCTGCACATAGTCAGGCACTTTGATCCTAATGCTTGTGGTTGGGAATATGGGATGAATGTATTTGATCTCAAAGAATGGGAGAAACAAGATATAACTGGAATATATCACAAGTGGAAGAACACGGTAAGTGTGTAGTGTGGTTTATTTATGTTAATTCTTGTGATGCTTACTTTAAAGTATTTGAAGTAAATCTGAAGTAATTAGCTAGAAAACTTAATGGGTTTTTCTTTGTTCGATTTCTAAGTTTTTCTTTTATTGTATGTCAGAATGAGGATACAGTGTTGTGGAAGCTTGGAACACTACCCCCTAGATTGAACGTTTTATGGCTTGACCCATCCTTTGGACAAGTCTTGGCATGTGTTGGGTTTAGGATATAATCCTAGTGTGTACTGTTGAGAGATGGACAATGCAGTTATTGTTCATTACAATGGGAACATGAAACCTTGGTTAGAGTTGGCAATGACAAAGTGCAGGCCTTACTAGACAAAATATATAAAATATGATCATCCTTTCTTACAACAGTGCAATATAAATGAATAGTTGTGACCTCAATATTCATACTGCAATATATTATCAAATATAAAGTATAAAGGCCCTTGATTCTGGCTGATAATTTATTCCAATTCATTTGTTTTTGGAGTTCCACAGAAGGTTTCTAGTTTATGGCTTAATGAGTTAGGTTATTGTAGGTGCAATGGCCTAGCCAAGTTTAAGATTTACAAATTTTATGTCCTCATTGTATTCCTTGATAGTTGGAAGTAAACTCCTATATAAGTATTCTTTTCTTTGTTAGTTAATATTTCTCTTTCATCAAGTAATTACACAAATTGTTCTTCCAAGAACACAAGGAAGTACGAGACACAAAGATTTAGGCTTTCAAGGCAGGGAAAAACCTCTAAATAGGGGGAAAACCCAACAATCCTCCTCTTATTGAATTTATTCAAAATGATATATCCAACACAATACCAAAGAGTCCCTCCAAGTCAGCCCTCCTCTTTACGTCAAGGTCAATAGTTGAGTCTCTGCCTAGTCAAAGTCAGAAGCAGCTTCTGAATTTCTGTCCTTATTGTAGGTTTATTCTCTTATTATAATACAATTACTTCCAATTACAGACTCCTTGCATTCTGTTACTGATATTTGGCTACTACAGCAAACCCTTAACTCTTTACCACAGATATTCAGATCCTGCTGCAAATAGATAGCTTTAGATTGAGATTCGGCTTAGTCATGGACTTCAATTTCTTCAAGTGTTGTAGACTTCTTTTTATCCTAAGTTTTTCTTCTCCCATTTGATTACAGACTTTGAGATTTTTAACTTTCTTGGCTGCTACCCAAAAGAGGTCGAATATAGGCTAAAACACCTGGATATCATTCTCCATGAGCTTTGACTTAACTAAACAAAGAGTGACTATTCCTGGATTGTTCCCTTTGTAATGTTGAAATGTCCTGCAATCTTTGCCTATGACAAGATGCAATAGCCCTAATTGGACAACAGTGAAACTAGCTTAATTCAGTGTTTAACTATCATGACCAATTCCTTCATTTTCCCATAGCAGCTATGCTGCAATAGTCTTACATGGAGCGAGGGTTAATTTTCACATGGACATCTCTCTTTTAACAATGAAGGCAATGTGCTAGGCTCTCATCTAATATATGTTCCTAAGATATAATAAACTTATGGTGTATGAGTTATCATCATTCTTACTCCTTAGTTATATTATATGTACTCCCTGTCTTTGTGCTCATGGCTGAAATAAATAACTCTCCATTGAATTTCTATTAGCATCATTCAGAAACTCTTGATTGATTGATGCTCTATGAAATGCATCAGCTTTGAGTTACTCATAATCCACTTTCTTGTTGAGTTAGAGATCAACTACCACGGTTCTAGAGCTGTTACATTTCCTCAAGGAGTTGCTAATTTGGTTTATGTACGACTATTAAGAATTTCTTTCTCCTTACCTGGAGTGTTCTTAAGCGTTCTTGGGTGGATTTCTACTTACTAGAGTCGTTTCCCTCTCCCCTGAGCATTATTTTCATTTGTTGGTGTGAGTTTGAGCTCAATCTTGGTTGTTTAAGAGGCCATAGGTACTAGACAAGGCCATACATAACTGTAGGAGATCATTGGCTTTCCAATTTCCCTTCATTCCCATAAATCCATCAAATACATGGGTGTTGAAATCTACAAGGCAAAGCATTCTTGATGTGTATTTATGGTAGAATGTAATTATATTATAATGTTGTTAAATTGAGATTCATTACTGAGTGATTCAAATTATATGTCATTCCATTGGTATTGAGAATCATTACATGAGAACCCATTAACTACAATTATTCACCAATATTTCTAGTGGGTGTTCTGTACTAGAATGATGATTGTCTAGTATGATGTATAATGAGGATAAGGTTGAAGAAATGAATGAGAAGAAATCACATTCAAGCGGCAGTGTGGATGAAAGTTGTACTGTAGAAAAATAAAATACAATAGCATGGACAAATATGGAAAAATTCTGATGAAGAACATGCAACATCAGCCAACTTCGATGAAAACACAGTATGAACAGTTTGAGCTATCCGATTTCACACTTAGTGATTATTCAACTGGTGGATCTGTATCTTCTTGTATTGATAATATGGAAGATCAATATTACGTACAACAATGTATACACACTTTTACCTTAAGGCAAAGTGTTGGGCAAAAGACCGTCAAGGAAAACTCTCCTGAGACAAGTATCAAGTTAGTGAGCAAAAAATGTTGTAAAGATGCTAGCAGTCAATTGTACAAGGGTGATTTTTGGATGCCCTCACAAGAACTAAAGATTGTATCCCACTATCCAAAGGATCTTCTCTCAACTAAAAAGGGTATGCTAATAAATTATTATGGGAAAAAGGCACAACACATTTATCTTTGGTTGGGTGCTTATCCATATTGCCCATGATGTAAATAGTTATAATGTCATGTTGAGTAGATTTTTGGCGCACCTTAAGAAGGTATCATTATCGAATGGGGGCTAGAAATCTAAAATGTTATCCATTGAATTAGATATAGGATTATATTTGTCTAGATGGGAAGGTTGATATAGTTTAAGCTTGTAGGAATTAATTATTAGAGAATACCCTATTGCAGAGGAAGCTTTGGGTTGAATGAAATTTGATGAACCTATTGTAGAATATGTGAGCTAAATTTTTTATTTTTAATATATTTTTGCCTTATACTATTTCTTATGATGGATGGCATATGATATGTAGGAAGCTTTTCACTCTATAGAAGATATTCATGGCCTTGTGTATGGTCAAGAAGATTCCTAAACCTCAAATGACGACAATATACTATTCAAAGTTAACAAAGATATTTTGGATATTAGAAAGTCATTTGTATCATGCTTATGCATGGTACAAGCTCTATATCCTCTAGAAAAGCTACAATAAATACTTAGCATAGAAGGATTTGTCGCTGATGGCATCATCTGGATTGTTAGCTGCCATTGTGCAATGGGATGAGGGAAAGTGTAGAAAAATCATATTCTAGAAACCATTTATATTTGGTTGGGAGTTTACCCATATTGCCCATGATGTAAATAGTTATAATATAATGTTGAGTAGATTTTTGGCACACCTTTAAGAAGGTATCACTATTGAATGGGGGCCAGAAATCTAAAATGTTATAGATCTATTGAATTAGATATAGGATTATATTTTTCGAGATGGGAAGGTTGATATAGTTTGATCTTGTAGGAATTAATTATTGGAGAGTACCCTATTGCAGAGGAAGCTTTGGGTTGAATGAAATTTCATGAACCTACTATAGAATCTGTGAGCTAAATTATTTTTATTTTTAATATATTTTTGCCTTATACTATTTCTTATGATAGATGGCATATGATATGTAGGAAGCTTTTCACTCTATAGAAGATATTCATGGCCTTGTGTATGTTCAAGAATATTCCTAAACCTCAAATGATGACAATCTACTATTCAAAGTTAACAAAGGTATTTTAGATATTAGAAAGTCATTTGTATCATGCTTATGCATGGCACAAGATCTATATACTCTAGAAAAGCTACAATAAATACTTAGCATAGAAGGATTTGCAGCTGATGGCATCATCTGGATTGTTGGATGCCATTTCTATTATGCCCTATGATCACAAGCATGGGGCTCACCATTTTGAGTTGGAGAATGAGAAGGAAAGAAGTTCAAGAATAGCTAGTCTTCTAAGTTTTGGGATTTAGTTTGGATTATAAGATGGATACCAGAGAAGTGGTAAGTTATTTCAATGAAAAGGCTTAAGTTCATTTATCACTGTTTGGGATGTTTGCATTTGTATAGGTTTTTCTAGTATAAGTATTATATTTTATGCTTAGTTCAAGGAGTTTTGTTCCAATATGTCTAATAATAATATTTTTTTTGGCCAGTTGTCACGCTCAACACTTTAATCTAAAGTGGTAAGTAATAGGTACAAAGATCATTAAAGAGTTTATTTTTGAAATTAAGTCTTTCCTTGATGTTGCTAAGAAGTCAGAGCACACATATAAGTCTTTCCTTGATGTTGCTGAGAAGTTACAGCACACATATATGTCTTTTCATACGTACCTTGTACCTTGTTACCTCCCAATGTACCTTGTTACCTCCAAACTTGCAAGTAAATTGTTACCTTCCATATGAAGAATTATCAGCCACTGAGACAGAAATCAATGTTTCACCTACCAAAGGTCCCAATGTTCAATCAAAAGCAGTACCCATAGCGGCATCTCCACCTCTTGTCCTAGATCTTCTTGGTTATTTGATAGGTTTAGGCAATGCACTTGTCCCTAGAGATTAGTGAGCAGTACGCTCTAGGTGGGTATTAGATAGTCAATTTCGTTTCATTTTGTAAATAACAAATGGAAAAAATTGGCTTTATTATTGTTAGATGTGAATTTTATTTACTATGATAAGCATCAACCCGATTAAAGGAACTTGTGATATTTGGTTAATGCTTTTTGAAGGCCTCCATTGCCTGTTTTACTTGCAACATCATTATGTCAAGGCCTTCAGATCAATGGGAAACTTATATGGCGTGATGGTTAAATTTTTTATAGCTTGAAGCTTTAGAATAACTCTTTTGGTCTTGCAACTGTTGGACCTCTACAGGTACAGTTCATAAAATGTGAAAATAGTTGAGATATTAGTTCTTTTTACTGTAAATATTGCTAGTTTAATAGGATGTAGATGAACATCTATTTTGAGTCCTTTTCCTAAAATTCATTCCTAGTAAATTAGGTGCCACCATTGTAGCCTGGTAGCTCACCACACACACTGCTACCAATGCTACTATTTCAAAACATATCTCCTGGACTGACAAACGCTCTTTTGTAGGTGGAAGTAAAAAATAATCAACAACTTGTTTGGTATTTTAATGATAATATTTCATTTGAAGTTTTATTCACTTAGGATGGCAGGATGGAGCGTGCAACATTTCTTTTCTGGACGTAATAATGAATTATAGGATCTAAATTTTAAGCTTTGGAAGTTTTCTTCATTAAGGATGGAAAGATGGAGTGTTCAACGTTTCTGGAGGTAATAATGAATGCTAGGAACATTCCCTCTCTGCCACTCTGCCTGCGCCTTCGACTCTGTTGGATTTTTAGGACTTTTGGGTCAGAAGGACTGGGTAGGATGGACAAGTCCAAGAGATCGAAAGGGGAAGAGGAAGAGCACATAGACGGTGAGCTTGTTCTCTCCATTGAAAAGATGCAGGAAATCCAGGATGAGCTTGATAGGGTAAGTTCTCATGCACTCTCAAAACTGCTTTTTGGGGTTATTTTATTTTATTTATTTATTTTTAAATTGGTTGTTTTCTTACCTTTTCTTAAAACATTTTGCCCATTCCTTTCACTGTGTATTATTTTTTTCATTTATTGGTGCATCTGTGGATTGATTGAATTTTTGCTTGTCCATGGGTGCTTGAGAATGATTTGTTACAGCCCTTAAGAGAAGGTTTGAGGAAAAGAGTGGTTTTTTCATTAAACCCACACTTCATCTTCATATTCTTTCACTCTTTTGGATATGGACATTTTGATTGGTTTACATATATTGTTTTTCCAAGAGTGTCGGGCAAATTATTTCAAGGAAAAATTGAAACTAGAACATCCTCAAATTAGTTATCTCACTTTTTTTTCCATATCCATTTAATGGTTGGGCATGATTTGGTAAAGCTCGGGGTTCAACAAATATAATATTTTATGCGATAATTCTTGATTAGTTACAGTCTGCCTGTTTACGATTAGGTTCATAATGACCTGGTGACCTAAGGCTCTCTCAATGTAGTATGTCGCACTCCTAAATCCCTTTTGGTCTCAATTACAGCCTGTACGTTTATGATAAGGTCATAGTGGCCTGGTCACCTGGGGTACTCTCGGTCTAGTCACTTCCCCCAAAGGATCTAACAAGGTTTCTAGACTTAATGGTAAAAGCTCGCAATTCTATTTGACACCTGCCCTTAGGGAAGGGTAGACCTTCCTTACCTATATGGTTGTTGACAGTTGGCTTATTCTTACATTCATCTTTTTATTAGTTGTTGGAAAGATTTCTTGGAGGAATTAGTGGATAGAGTTTAAGTTGGATTCTAGATGATAATCAGAGTATTCCTACATTACATATTTGTAATTTCATAGTTTCATTCAATTGAGGAAGAACCAGATTCATTGTATCACTTTTGTTTTCCCTTTCCCCACTTATATGGTGATGTTGCAGCTTTGGACTTTATTTTTTCCTTCTACTTGTTCTCTCTGAGATTGAATCTAAAGTTTCCAGCACCTAGCAGAGCCTTTTTCTCTTCTATCATAAGATGCATATGTGTGTAAACCTATGTAGTTGATGAAATAAGTTTGGAGTGGATTGAAACAGTGAGATTTTGTTGTCGCGGTGGTGATGAATAATTTTTTCAATTGAGCATAACATGTTTATATGATATAATGGAGAAAAATGGAAAACAAAGTGAAATTTTAGAGGGTGCATTGAGCTACTCTCTTTTGGCTATTCATCTCCAGTTATGTTCAATGTTAGAAATGGGGGCCAACTTCAAAACTTTTTTTCTTTCATGAGACTGCAGAAATCAGTCTCCAAATGAATTGAAAATGTCCTGGTGCACTCTGGGTTGTTCTATCACTAGTCTTACATGGGATGTTTGTATTCAAGTCATTCAGGTTATTATTTGTTTTAGTTATTATATGATGTCCAACTGTGTGGGGCCTTCTACATGGGTAAATTGCACTTGGGTATTATGGACAATTGAGTCCTCAATTATTTTTTGTGCTTTTCCTTTCACTATAGGGTCTTTAACATTCATTACTGTTGGATACACTGAGCATTAAATATCATCTGCCCTTCTTTGTGCTTTGCCTTTCAATACAGGGTCTTTAACATTCAATACTGTTTGATACGCTGAGCATTAAATATCATCTTCCCTTCACCATAAACCATAAAAAAATAAGGCTTTATTTATATATAATTTATTTCAATGAAAAAAAGGGAGAGAGTTGTTGTTTCAATCTCTCTAGCATGGCATACACCAAACTGTGAAACACATTATTTCTATTTTAACAGAATAAGCATGCAGTTCATCGAATTAAAAATTGAATTATATCAAAGCTACAAATCAGAACACCCATTTTTAAAAATCCCCCTAACAGGGAACAAAATGGAAATATGCTTATTTCCATTAGAATCGAATGTCAAGGCTATGATACGCAACTTAATGTTATGAACATTGCAGCTTGTTTACATGAGATCGCCATTGTGAACTAATGGCATTCTAGGAAGGGGTGTCTTCCTTTTGTACAATCTGAAACAAGTTCTTCGTTAATAATCATGTGATTCTAGATCCTATGAATAGTAATAATGGGATACATAGGACTAAGAATTGACCATGGTTGGCAATGTCTAATCTCAATCATTAGGCAGGGAAGACTGCAACTGAAGAAGGTGATGATAGCAATCTGCAGCAGAAGGCCTTTGATCTGGGTCTTGTTCCAAGCATCTATTCTGTAAATTCCTCAACAGCACAGACACATTTAGCCCACTTGTCTTGATAAGGTGTCTGATACTCCACACATCAACTTTAACCCGATGAACACCCCTAGACATCTCAGGAGCATGGTTCAAGCTACTAAGATTATGAGGGTAAATCTGAGGTGCACCAATGGCATCCTCAAAATCTATTATAAATCACTCATTTGATTCAATGTTCTTCATCACATTATACCACCTGAGATCCCTATGCATAAACAAAAGGGTGTGCAAAGACACAAGTGCCTTGGTCACAAATTTCAGAGCTTCAACAAGTTGTTTGGTTTGGTGTTTGGGTTTGTTCGTAGTTTTTAATTTTTATCTTTTTTCTTTAATTTAAAATCAACGACTATAAATGTAATTCTAAGGATTTCCATAACTCTTCACTTGATTTGGTGTTTAGGTTTGTTTGTAGATTTTAATTTTTATCTTTTAACTTTTTTCTTTAATTTAAAATCAATGACTAGAAATGTAATTTTAAGGATTGGCATAACTCTTCACATAATTTTTTAAAGTGTGCTAGCTCAATGGAAAGCATCTGCTTTAGGAGGTAACATGAATTGATCAATGATTTTGTAGTTCATTTTTAATTAAATGTTTTTTATATCGATTTATTTCAATGGTGAGATATTTTTGGATTCATTGTTTTGTATTGTCTCTAAAGAGACAAAAGTGGTCTTTAAATAAATTTTTTATCATATCTAGAGAGACAATAGCTAGTATTAAAGACATATTGTCTCTAATCCAAGTGTTGTCTTTAGAGAGACAAAAATGAAATTGTCTCCTAAGAGACAATAATGGTTGTGTTATATACTCTCTTTATAGAGACAATATTTTTTAAGACAATAATCTTTAAAACAATATACTTTAAGACAATATTCTTTAAGGCAATAATATTTAAGACACTATTTTTTAAGACAATAATTTTTTAGACACCCGCTTAAAGACAATATTTAAGACAATACACAATTTTTTTTGTCTTAAGTTAAGACAATTTACCCAAAAATTGTCTCAAATATTGTCTTAAAACCCTCCTTTATGTAGTAGTGTAAACTAACTGTATATCAACACATAGTCAGTCCTAGATAAACGGATAATCTTGCACTGCATTTATTCTTTCCCATACCTGCCATGCAATAATAATGTACTTAACCAAAACCAAAAGAAAAGAAATCAATGACGCCTTTGTGTAGACCAAAAATAAAGCGAAATCATGAACCGTGACATATTTGTGCATATACTACACTGAAGAAATATTTAACTGCATGTACTTCACTGAAGAAATATGAAGCAAGATATCACATAAATATCTATAAATATGTAACAATAGGTACACTTAAATTTATTTAGATACATTTAAATGAATATATACATTAAATTTAATTTTGATTCATAATTTTTTATTTAATTTGTTTATTTAATTAATTATTCAATTAACTACTTATTAGGAGATATCACGACCCGACAATAAAATCATTAAAACAAAATAACCAGGCAAGTAGGTTTTGCTCATACATAAATCAGAATTACAATATACTAGCGTTCATCTTCTTCTATATATAAGTAAATAGAGTATTTGGCTCTAAACTAACTATATATCAACACATAGTCAGTCTTAGATAAACAGATAATCTTCGACTGCATTTATTCTTTCCCATACCTGGCATGCAATAATAATGTACTTAACCAAAACCTTGGATTGATATGGGAATGCCTTATAAGTAGACTATTTGGCTCTAAACTAACTATATATCAACACATAGTCAGTCTTAGATAAACAGATAATCTTTGACTGCATTTATTCTTTCCCATACGTGCCACGCAATGACAATGTAATTAACCCTAAGGAAAAGAAATTCATGACATATTTAATGCCAAAATTATTAACAATGACATATTTGTGCATATAGTGCTGTAGTGAAGCAAAAGCGAGGCATAAATTTCAGAGAGGAAAGCAAAAGCCACTTAGTGTAAGTTGGTCTAATTAAGTTGCCATTACCTGGTGTCACAAGTTGCCCTACAATTTTTTGGTGGACTTTTACCATGTGAATTTAGGTATCACATGTCGCTTTATACTCCGAAAGGAAAATCTAGTGTGGTTATATGAAAATCTAGTGTATGTGGTATACTTTTTAATTATTATTAATAATAAGGTAATCCTGCATTGAATTTAGGTATCACATGTAGCTCTATACTCCGAAGGAAATATATGTGTGGTATATTTATTATTATTATTATTATTAATGAAGTTTTTTATGTAAGATAATAATAAGTTTGTTTATGTAAGATAGGTTTTGGTAGTCTTGTCAATAAATGCTTTTTTTTGCTTCTTCTTCTTCTTCATTTCTTTTTTTTTAACGTTTTGAGAATTTATTTCAATAGAATCACTCCATTTATAATTTTCCTAGAAATGTATTTTTGTGGTTAATATTATTAAAAATGTATATAGTTTTATCTAGTATCAAGTGCTTTCATGTAATAATATTAGTTGGATTCATAATAAGATTACTATTATAGATATTCGCTGGTTATTGAAGATATATTTAAGGAAAAATAATTGAGTTCAAAATTGGAGGATTTACCTCTCAAATCAGTTGTGATGAATCTCTCATACTACTTTATAAACCATTCATTTTAACTTAAGTTGGGGTGGTGGAGAACCTATGGCCTGCCTCCTTATATTTTGTTTCAATTTGAAAAGAGGTTTCATAAATCCTTTCCTTTAACCCCTACAATTTTGTTTTTTAGGAAGGAGTTTGAGATTGTAAGTGTTGTAGTCGTTTTTAAGGTTTCATGAATAAAGCTAGCCTTGATGATCTCATCCACAAATTAAGGGATTGCACTATGTAAGCTTATCTATGATTTGTAATTATTAGCGTAAGACACCATTAAAATCATGTCAATAGTTGGCATCTTCAATATACAAGTCTCAATAAAATCTATTCACATGTTGGAAGTAAATCCAAGGATTATAGAAAGAGAAATGTGATGGGATGGATGATCAAATTCATGTATACTTTGCAAAGAAAAGGTTGCAAGATATTTCAAAGATTGACAAGGTGTCACAATCATAAGATAACCTTGTACTTGTTGAACCACACATGGTATGTTGAAGGAGAATGGTAGTTTTAAAAACCATTGGAAAGCCTCCATGTACCACTCATAAATTGCTATGCTCTTGACCTGTGAGAAATTCCAGAATACCAAATATGCAAAGAAATACAACCCAAAACATAGAACAAAATGAGAAAAACAACAAGTATTTTATTATTAAGAGATGAAAGCAGTGTTCACTTGCCTCTTCGAGGGGGCAAGCTCCAACATAGCATAGCTCAATTACAAAATAAGACTCGACATATCTCAATGGGGAGTCTCTATCCTTTATATCGGATTCATATATACAATACCATGGGTCATTACCATGGTTCTCTCAATACCATCTATCTAATACCATGGCCCATTTACAACTAACTGTGGTCCCTTTCTTAAATGCAGGTCAACCACTTACAATTATTAATACGAGCTTTATTGACTCTTTGACTAACTATAACTATGAATTGACCCTATTACATAAATAAAGGGGTTAGGGTTGGACCCTAACATAAATCCCAATGAGGTTTCTTGCAATCCTTATACAATGGTTGGAAAAGTAATTAGTGATGACTTGATTTTCAACCAAAATAAATAAAAAAGGGGAACTTATCTAAATGACATGGGAGTATTAATCCCAACTAATTATTTCCAATGGAATTTCAAGTTCATGGTTTGAAAATATCATCTAGAAAGTTATTATTCATGGAATTCCATTAAAATTTACAAGCATAGAACCTACCAAATTTGGAGCCCCATTTCAAATATCAAGCATTATCCACTACCCCAAAGTTGTAAAATATTCACATATGGTTGTTTTTCTACTTTCATTTTACATTTTGAATTAGTTGTAGGATTAATAAAATTCCCTATGGCTTCCAAAGAAATATGTTGTTCCTTCTAAAACCCATTTCTCACAACCCTAAATATGAGAGCCTAATTCACCATGAACTATATATTTTCACAACCTACGTTACTAGGGAAACACCATACAAGATTTTCCATGTAATGTTTGGAAAATTCTAGGATGCTTGTGATTGAATTCCCACCTAGGATTGTGTCTCTCTATGTGCAAAAATTGATAATCCTTCTCAGCAAGCCATGATGTCCCTTGATTATTCTTGAATTACTTTTCCTATAACTACTACATTTATTTATCAGATGTCAATACTATATAAGAATGTTGCACACTTGGACAATGAAAATCCTTCATTGCAATATTTAAATGCATAAAAAAAATCAATTAAAACACCTATTGCCTCATTGCCTCCAAAAAGGAGTCCCTCTTCTTGAAATTATCTTTCCTTTCCAAATCCTTCTAGAGAAGCAATTTTGGTGATTTCTCTCATACTAGAATATGATGATGATATTGTAGATGAAGCTACCTTGGGAATGATGGAAAAGATTTTTTGCTAACTCCCCAATTAAAAACACACTATGAGAAACATAAATACCATGCTTATATACATGTTAGGGATTTATTTAGTAGATAAATATAGTGCATAAACACTACCTCTTGGATTTATATCTTGAGCATATCATATTATCCTTAATAGTGGAAGTAATGTTTCTTGAATATTTTAATTAAAAAATGAAATTGCAATGGACACTAATGGTGAGAATTCTATCAAAACATTATAGAGTATCTTAAGAAATCCTACTTGGATTATAGGGCTCTACTAACATGCAAATATTTTATGATTGGATCATTGCTTTCTATTTAGTCTAAGAAGTTTATGGTTAAGAGCTTTCCAAGATCTATAAAACCACAAAGTTAAAATAAATTACTCATGAAGATCACAAAGTATGCTACCCTAATTGAAAATATAGATTGTTCACTTTATCTCTTAGCAAATGCAAAGATGTATGTTAATCTAGTTGCTAGAGACAAATCCCTAATTCATAGATCTAATTATAACTAGAATTGTGATACCTTCTCCATAAATTTCCAAAGAATATTAACTATGCCTTAAAAATGTATCTCCAAGCATTAATGTTGTACAAGATATTACTTATTGATTTTGGGCTTGGGATGAGAGAGATAAAAGAGAGATTGACCATTCTAAAAGTAAACACTCACTTTTCCATACATAATATCCCTTTTTTACCTCGCACCATGTACCAATTTTTTCTCATAATATTATAAAGCTTGTCATGTGCATAAATAGGGCATATATCAAAAGGTATAATGGACCAATGAGTTAGGAAAGCTTCCATAGGGCATATCTTTGGAAAGTATAGAAAATTAATGGATAAAATTTTTACCTCATGTAACATGAATATCTTACTTTTATCTCCTCAAATTTTCATTGTCTAAAACATCACAAAATGGAAAAATGACTCATTCACTTCCTAAACCAAATTTTTGCTCCACTAAAATGTCAATAGTATTCCCTAGGTTCTTTTGCACACTTTGAATTTCTTTGAGCTTAGATGTTTTTCAATTATACTCAAGTCACCACTACTTGTAAAATTGGGTGAGCTAACTCATACTACATGGCTTAGTCAACTTGACATAATCTTATTTCATATGTCCTCATTGTGTTGGAGTTAGCACGAGCAACATATATCAACATATACTATTGGAAATGTCCAAGAATAATCATTTGAACCATATATCCTATGCTCCCATTTAAACTAGGTATTTAGAGTAAAAATGAATTCAAAGATAAGATATCTAATCTAGGCATCAAAAGCCCAACAACAATATTTTCAACAATCTTCATTTTAAAATATTTAACTTCAACATCTATAGTCTTCCCATATCTTTCGCATTAATTAAAATAATATTTCCAGCAATCTTTGTTGGAGAAATGACATGAACCCACGATTTCCACAATTTCTATCTTGAGGACTGGGCTTAAATGGATATTGGGCACATTAACATCAACTAAAGAGCAACCCCTAAACACGAAATACTTTAGGATAGTTTTTTTTGGGATTTTTACCCATAACATTAGGAATTGCCCATGGTAAAAGTAGGTTGTTTGTTTGAGTTGAGCCTAATGTAAAACTATAAATAATTATGCAATGTTCTATGATAGGTATGGCTAATAAATGGACCATGTGAAACAAACATCCCTGTAGATAAACTCTTTTTGTCAATTTACAACAAGTGCATCAAGGGCTTGGTTTTGTGAAGGCTTCTAAGGTTAACAGTATTGGGGCCTTTGGGCCTGATAAAGTATTACATGTGCTTAACATTGAGTTCATGTGCTTAACATTGAGTTCGTGATTTAGGCCTTATGCCTTGTCCTTAAGCCTTTGGGAATTAACAAAAGCACTATAAGAACTATTAAAAATGGTGCTTGAATGTCTTAGTAATCGTTTCTAGCATTGAAGCCATAATAAGTGAATTTCACCAAATTGGTCACCCAACTAAAATTGGAACCTCAACTAAAACCTATGAACGTCGTATTTACGTCAGGAAACGATTTCAGAAAAATAATAAGGTCACAATATTCTATCTCTCATGCAATGGAATTAAGGATGATGGTTCGATGTTTTATTGATGCATATATCATCGTTAATGGAGTAGGTAGACTACATTACTCCTCTAATGGGCTTCCTGATATGCCTGTAAAATTGATCATGGATATAAGTCCTATTTAATGTGCACAAACTCAAAGTAAATCCATTTACATAGAGAATTAAATAAATCAAATATTCCAAATAGTTCATATAGGCTTATTCCAATTTATGATTAGCTAGAGGATTAATTCTTAAGCAATGGGAGCCATACTGAGAGATTTTAGGCTGCTGATATCGTTCAATGAATCACATTATGTAAAAATGTTCATTGATTTTCTGTTGCATAGTTTTCTCCTTTGTAAGCTCTAATTCTTTTAATGGTGTTCACACATTCTGAGATAGAATTAGAGGATACTATCTATATAGTGTAACAATGTCAAAGGAGCGATTGTTCATTCTCTACAAATTTATTAGTTATGAAGGTAGTTATGAAACTATTTTTTTCTACCATATTAGGATTTTGATGCATTTTCTAAAGGGGAGGGAGATAACTTTAGCCTACTAGTTGATCAGTAGACCTAAAATAATGGCACTTAATATCTAGAAGAGTTCTAGGAATCTTGACAAAGCCTTATATTAGTTTGGGTTAATCAAAATTCTTATTGAGGAAAAAAAATTAAGAAGTGACAATTGGGAACCTTGTTTAGTAATAAATTATTTTATTGAGGCATTAGAAGAAAAAAATATTTGTCCAAAGAGAAAATAAAGAAGAGATAGGGTTTTTTCAAACCCTTACCCTCAAGAAGAAAATAAAGAAGCCAAAGAAACTCTAGTAGAGACGGAACATTGAAGTCATAGAGACAAAAGAAATTTTAAGACCAGAGTCTATGATGATAATGGAAGACGAAGATGCTACTGAAATAGAAGATACCATAAAATCAATGCAACTTCAGAAAGGATAATTTTTGAAAATAAGATAAGAAAGGAAGAAGAATAAAAAGGATCATTCTAGGACCAAAAAGAAAGGTGACAAACGCAATTACGAAGAATCCACTGGAAACCACATAAAAAACCATTGTGATATCTGAACTGAAGTAAAAGAGCATTAAAAGGAAGATTAAGTAAGGAATGAAGACCCCAGAAGACAAAACAATTGTAGAAGCATCACATGAAGCATGAAAAAAGTAGACAATGTTGTTTCATTTGAGAATTTGAAAGTTGCAGAGCTAAAAGAATCGGAAAGATTACCAATAAATCCTGAAAGAAAAGGTTCAAAGGCCTATGAAACTTAGCAACATATCTATTATTATTTTGATAGTCCAGATCAAGAAGCACAAAAAGAAAAGGTAAAGGATCCCTCTCCTAAAGTCTAACGGCCAATGGAATTTAGAAACATATCTATTTTGTTTTATTGTTTGGATCAAGAAGCACAAAAATAAAAAGTGAAGAATCCCTCTGCTACTCTTGAGTGTACTTTCAACAGTGACATTCCAACACCTACTGTTCACAATCCTATACATAATAACGATTTAACTTTTTCTAGGGATAAAGATAATATTATAAAATTAAAAGAAGAAATAACTCAATTAGAAATCCTAGAGAAACATGTGAAAGGGGAAAATGAGAATCTCAAAAAAAACAATCATAAGATACTAAAGTGAATGTATTATTGGTATCACAAAAACTCTAGGCTCAAGAAGACAAATAAAGTACTCAAGCAAAAAAATAAGGGTTTAAAGACAAAGAAGTTAATGAATAATCCAACGTGGTCCATTTGCAAGATAAAGAAAGGAGCCATAAGTAACTTGGATATTTTGATCCAAGCTGCTAAAACTATCTTCTGAATTGCAGTATTATCCAAAATTTTAGAAACTTTCTAACTTGCATGTGGGCTTGCAACACCCTAAGAACTCAAAAATGTTGGAAAATGTTGATAGAAGAAAAACGACCTCAGCAACATCAAGGAGTGATCCAAGTGGCTCCAGAGAGACACACAGGACAAAGAGGGCATATGAATGCTCGAAAATCAAAGTGCTCAGAATGACTTCGAGCCAAGACCAAAGCGTAGATCTCGTCGTCCTGATCGCGGAGGTGTGAACGGTTCATCAATCCGAGCTCGTATGAGGGAGAACAGGCCAGTCAAAATTTTAGTCAAAGTTGGGGTGTGGGACAGGTTTAAGTGTCCTACAATTTGACTCACCCCAAGGAATAAACCTAGCACCCGGAATCATTCGAAATTGTGGCCTTGTTAGTTTTCCCAATGACCCTTATTTTCTAAAAATTTAAAAACAACCCCCTCAATATAAATATCAAAAATAAAAAATCATAAATGAGGTGGCCACCACCCCGCCACCCCAAAATTTCATTAAAAAATATTAAAAAACCCTACATTAAATTATATATTAAATTATTTACATATAGTCTCAACTACTTATGTCACCAACAATTAGTGGTTTATATTATAATAAAATATTATCTAAATTAAAATAAAAGAATAAAAATTATATTTTAGTAATTTATTTTAATATCAATGTTAAAGATAAAAGTGCAATAATTATCATTCTATATAAATTTTCAAATTGAAGTATATAAATTTCTAATATTAAAAATCGTGTAGTCTAACAAGGCGGAGGAGTTCGCTGGAAAGTTATGGAAATTCCAATTATATTTAGAGAAAATCTAGTAAGGATTTTTGTAAATCTAAATTATAATTGTTAAACTACAAAATTTTAGGTGTCTTAGACGTTTTTGATGGTGCTGAATCCATTTAATTAAAATTTGATTTTTAATTAACTTTTAATTTTTTTAAATGTAAAATATTTTTTCCCAATTAATTGATCACTAATCACTATTTTTATGTTGGTTTAATTTAAATTATGTGATTAATATTAATATTATTAATATTTGTAAACAATTATTATATTATTAATATTTTTAAAAGAATTGTAGATTCGAAAAATATCAAACAACCATTTTAGTGCAGGTCAAAGTCATTTCAATCTCTTCTAAGATTCTCTTTGAAATCAAAACAATAAATTTAAAATAAACTAGTTATTATCCGCTTGAATCGGAGTGCGAGAAATGGGACTTATTGCCTGATCATATCTCCTTATGCCCTCCTTGTCTGAATGGCTCCATCCCCTTCCTTTGTGTCTTTGGATAACACATAAATATTTAATATAAATTTTTATCAATGCTTTTAAATTATTTATTTGAAAAAATCTTGTATTACGGCTCAAAGTCATTTCAATTTTGCTTTATTTTAAAGTCATCTTGATCTTATTTTTATTTTGAGCTTCTTATAATTTTGTATCAAACACATAAATCAAAATTTAATGGAATTAACTATTTCTTCGATCCAAAATATTTAAAATAATGTCATATTTAATAAAGCATGTTCTACCTAATAATACTCAAATTAAATGATCGTGTTTTGATCATACTCCCAAACATGTTTATATAAATTGTTGATAATGAGATAAATATGGATACGATCGTTTTTTGTTTAGAATATTGGTTATGGATAAAAAATTTAAAGTTTATTATTATTGTAAATGGAATAATTATAGGTTTTATATGATTTTGTTTTATTATTATTATTATTTAATTTTAAGGTTATAGAAAATAGTAATCGACCAGAAAAATAAATAAAAATGGAATCATGTCAAAATATAAAACAATTGCTGTGGGCATCATGCTTTGTACAAAAATGTTATAGGATATTGTTATGAATGGGTTGGAGATACCCTCAAGGAAAATAGTAGCATCGTTGTGTTGATTAAGACTTTTATAAATATTCTCCTGTAATTAAGCATCTCAGCGTAACATTTAGTTGTTGGTCGAAAGTCCGTTTTAATATAATGAAAATTATTACTCATAATTTATTAATATTTTAATTATATTGTTAAAATTGTATAAATGTTTTCACGTACTATATTCGACATAAAGAGATAAAGACATTCATAATTAGGGCAATTAGTTTTTCACAACTCCAGGGAAAATATTTGACGACATTCATAATTAGGGCAATTAGTTTTTCCACAACTCCAGGGAAAATATTTGACGAGAGCGGCATGTCATTTTCAGTTGTCCATTCATAATTAGGGCAATTAGTTTTTCCACAACTCCAGGGAAAATATTTGACGAGAGCGGCATGTCATTTTCAGTTGTCCATTCACAATTAGGGCAATTAGCTTTTCCACAACTCCAGGGAAAATATTTGACGAGAGCGGCATGTCATTTTCAGTTCTGCCTGCGCGCATATGGGGTGGGCGGGCCCACGCCCCAACGTCCTCCACCATGTCATTTTCAGTTCTGCCTGCGCGCATATGGGGACCGGCGAGGCCCACGTGGGCGGCCCCAAAACAAGTTAGTGCATTAATAAACGGTACCACCCAAAACCTTTTTTGCCCTGTTTACTGATAACTACTCAGATTTCTTCACGCGCAAAGGGGCAGAGTTATTT
>APFE030233991.1:688-11687 GCA_000404065.3 Pinus taeda
GAGGGTGGAAGCCCTTGAGGCTTGTCAAAGACCGACAGATGGTTATTTAAAATCTGTTGCATCTCAGGATGAATTGGCGACGGCTTGGTTTCGACTACCTGGATGGCATTAAATTGAGCTACCACTCCATGTTTTCCCTTTTTTAACAATTTTTCCATCCTATGCGAGCTGATGATAGAGGGGTCTCCCGCCTGGAGTCCACGGAGGGTATGTGTGTGGTTGTTCTGTTTAAAACTCATATACAACTCCTGGAAATCCATTGTGATTGGCCCAAGAGTGCGGAGCCATTCGGCGTCGAGGACAATGTCGCAACCCCCCATGTGTATGGCAAACATGTGGGTTTTCAACTGATAATCCCCCATTTAAAGTTTGACATTTTCACAATGGCCTTCACATTTCATTGTGCCTCCATCCGCAATTTGAACTTGGAAGTTAGAAACTGCTCGTACAAAACAATGCACTGTTTCTGCGACTTTTTGATGTATGAAATTATGTGTACTTCCACTATCAATCAAGACTACGACTGGGCGATGTTTAATAAACCCTCTAATTTTGAGAGTTTGAGGGGAAGAAATCCCTGCCAAAGTATGCAACGAAATAAATGGTTCATCAGAGACATTGTCCTGTTGGTTGTCTTCCTCTAGCGGCTCATGTTCCTCCAGTGGTGGATCTTCTTTTGTTGAGCTGTAGTCAGTGGAATCAATTTGAAAAAATTTGGGCTCCTTGTATTTATGACTTGGGGAGTATTTTTCATCACAGTAGTAACATAGGCCTTGCTTTCTCCTTTCTGCCATTTCCGCCGGTGACACCTTTTGGACCTTAAGTGTTTGAGTCGTGTTGTGAGCCTGTGGAGGTCGACCTTTAGCGGAGAAATTTGGGCGACTGTATTGGGCTGCTAATGCACGTTCCACGTTACGAGCTACCTTGCAAGCCTCCATCCATGAGGGAGGGTGGTGCAGTAGGACTTGGGCTTTAATAGCTTCTTTAAGACCGCTGATAAAACATTCTGTGTAAAACGCATCTGAGAGACCCCAAGTACGGAAGGCTAAGGCTTCAAAAGCTGTAATATATTCCTCCACTGTGCCAGTCTGTCGGAGCTTAGTAAGACGACCCAAAAAACAGGATTCCTGGTCAAAGCGGTCTTGAAGAGCTTTTGTAAATTGGTTCCAAGTCCTAAAAGCTCCACTGCGACATTGATGCCATTCCCACCATTGCCACCTTTCATTGTCCAGGTACATGCTCCCCAACATAAGCTGAGTCGCATCATCTAAGATGCGATTTAATTTGAAATACTACTCCATTTGTGCTATCCATGCCGATGGGTGAGAACCATTAAATTTAAGCATATCTAACTTGGGAGGTCGCTGACTGGGTTGTGGGTGGGTGTGCCAGACGTGAGGAGAGTGGCTAGACTCACCTTCATGGCATCCATTTCCATTAGACTCCTCCTCGTGGGCTTGCTCCTTGTCCTTTGGGATTATTTGCTAGATCTGGATACATAATCCATTAACCAGACTGTGGAGGGAGTGCAAGGTTTCTTCAAGTTTTTCCATCCTTTCATTGGCTATCGCTTTAGCTCTAGTTGCTACCATACATCAACCTGATGAAAAATGGGGACCGCCAAAAAAATTTCACTAATAATTGAATGGTACCACCACGCTCAGCTCGTCGTTTTGATTCTGATGGGCTAGATCACCAATAAGCGCCCCGGAAGATCTCAGAAAACTCCTAACGGAGTTTTACTCTTTCCTGATCAATACTACAGTTGTCAAATCCTCAAAATGTCAATGCGGCCAAAAGTCCTGCGAAAATTATACCTTGGTACAGGAACCCTTCTCCACAACTCCGACCTAGTGGATCTGAGAGATCTGAATGGTGGATCTGGTGGTGGGATAGAGTGCTACTACGGATCTGTTGGATCTTAATAGATCTGAATGACTGATTTCTTTTGCGGCTGCACTCCTTTGCACCAACGGATCTGGAATAGATGATGTGTTATCCCCCGATAGAAAAGGGAACTATGGTCTTGAGGAGTGTCAGGTGCTATAGATCGCGATATACATAAGGGTCTGGCAGTAGTACTCGGCCTAATGTTTCCGGGCTCTAACTAAGGAGGATCAACCGTACCCTTAGCCGTACGACCCGACTACCCTATCGTACGGGTGAGTAATCTCTCCGAGTGCTGTTCTCGGTGTACTGTAGCCACAAGACGACCGATGGTTTATCTATGGCGAGGTTTCAAGGGAGCCTAGGGGGCTTCCTATATACCCAGAGGGTATGTGGAAGAGAGTCCGTGCGTAGTTCTGTCTAATGCACTACTACTCGAAGGGGTACCCACAGGGGTTATAAGGGAGTCCAACAGACGTGACCACCTATTGTATTTCCTGCGTGCATGTCTCCCCAAATCCGTAGGTTTATGCGCTCAACGATAGATCCCGTGGTTTAAAGACGCCGGAACACATTGAAGCGAATTTTTTTTACTAAAGAAAATGAGATCCCACGGCCCCTGGAAAGTGCTCCTGATCCACTTTGGTTATGCTCTTTAACGCTGCAAATGGATACCCAAATATAGAATATGCGGAAGAAAAGATACCAGAACACATAAGAATAGCATGATTTTAATTATTCAGAGAGTAATGTTCAACTTTGCCTCTTCGAGGGAAACCTCCAAATAGAGCAGAGCTCGATTACAAAAATAAGACATGGATGCTCCTCGCAGGGAGTCTCTATCCTTTATATATGACTCATACATGCAATACCACGGGCCAATAATGTGGTATTAGTAACACCATCTATCTAATACTAGGGCCCATTTGCAACTAATTGTGGTTCCGTTATTAATTGCGGATTAACCACTTACAATTATTAATATGGGCTTTATTGACTCTTGACTATGACGTGGTCCCATTAAATAGATAAGGGGGTTAGGGTGGGACCCTAACAAGTGATCAACATGATAGTGATACAATTGCTTTGAGGATATTGCAGCATGCATGCCAAACTTTGGGATGAGCATTTGTGTTATGTGCAACATGCTTACAACCATGCAAAACATTCTTCTACTCAGACATCTCCTTTTGAGACTTGTTTTGGTTTTGTACCAAATTATCCCTTGGATGTTGTCTTTGGTAAATACATAGCAGTTGATGGACACAATGATGTGGACAAAGAAACCAAGTTCATTAAACAAATCCAGGAAATTCACCAAGCAGTACAAGAACAACTGCAAAGAAGCCAAGCAAAGTATAAGGCACGACATGACAAGCATCGAGTTGAGCAGAGTTTTCAAGTTGGTGATCAAGTTTGGTTGTACATCAACAAAGAAAGACTGCAAGGGGAAGGTAAAAAGTTGAAACCAATTAGATATGGTCCTTTCAAAATACTTGACAAAATTGGTGAAAATTCTTTCCACCTAGATCTACTAGCTTACATGCAAATCCATTTCGTCGTAATGTAGAAAACTTGAGATTGTATGAGCCTTCATTGATTGAATATCCTGAAGACCAAGGTCAACTACTTTCCATTGAAGATCTTTTGCCTCAGTATCTTAGTGAGCTATAGGAGGACACAGTTCTTGAAAGGAGTATCAACGAACGAGAGTGAGGGAGATAGACGGCTAGGATTAAGTCACACAAAATAAAGTTAAGAAATGAAGAGATCAAATTAAGCCATGTGTTAGTAGAACATAGGAGTAATATTTGTAAGAAGTAAGTAGTATCTTGCGCGCTTATAAAATGGTAAACTATATTCCTCAATTTCACACGATTAACCTTAGTGGGTGACACGTAGCATGAGAAAACCACTTTTCTTGCATGCTCTCGATCTGATATCTGTCGTGTAAGAATTCACACGAGATCGCACGATAGTTATTGGATCACGTAGGATTGATCAACGGTGGAGATCGACCAAGATAGTTGGCAAACGAGTGATGTGATAGCCGTTGGATCAGACGTGACTTAGTAATGGATATGATAAACTTGTATTTATTTTGGTGTCAGGATCTCCGCCGAAAAAAGGCCGGACAGTCGGGGTCAACCACACGACCGTCGGTCCTTTGATTTTATGTTATCGCATTATCCCACATTCATCGCAAATTGCAACTACATATGGTATATCAATACCATATCACCAAAACAGAACCAACATGCCGAAGGGTGAGACTTGGTTAACCAAGCCACCATTTTTTTAATAAACCATTGCAGGTGTCAAACCCACCCTACCACCAGTGCGCAGTTCAAGGTGGTTTTATGCAAGCTAATGTGGTTTTTGCCAAAGAAATGGTGGTTTTGCAGGGACAGAGGTGGTTTTGGACCATTCTAGGGGGCCTAGAGGTCACAGTGGCCAAATATGATCAAGTTTATACTCGATTGACTCGCAATTTCGAGCTGAATGCAATGGTGATGTCCCTTTTCTTATTTGATACTTTGTTTTTGAGATCATATCTGTAATAGCAATTTGAAGACAAAATAAAGAGGTCAACACTAGAAGCGGAAGGACCAGGAGACATAACCAGAAATTTTGGTGAACTCCTTTATTAAATTTGGTTTTGTTGATGTGTTTGAATGTGTTTTCAAATTGTTTATGTGTTTATGTTATTCACAATCTTTTTGATTTGTTGCACTAAGTAACATAAACAAATTCACACATACTCTATAATACCTTTTTCATTAACGGATCGCTAAGCGAAGAGGGAGATTGGATACATCCCTAGTTAAGAGGGAGCGTGGGCACATTTCTTTTATAGGAATGGATACATTCCTTCATTGGAATGTGTATATCCTCTCTATTTGAGAGGGACAGATAGACATATCATTCTTGTCTTCACTTGGGAAGAAAGAATGGAGGATTTGGTAAGAATTTGTCATCCGATACTCTTTGAGGATGTGGTAGGGAATCCAAGATAAGAGTATTCATAGAGGATCGATATTGTTTGAGGACTAAGAATCCAAGATAAGAATAGTCCTGGAAGGACATACCCTATGAACACCCAAGTGGGGTATGTTCCTTGAGAGACAACGAAGAAGGTGTTTAGAAATCATTGGTATCGCTAGCATTGTGCTTTGATCCTATGGAAAGATAAATATATTAGTCAAGGCCTTGCAATATGACATTATTGGATGATATGATGTTATAAAAATGGGTTACCAATCCAACTCTTCTTATGAGAATTCTTCAGATTGTGAATGTCCAAGTACCTTGTATGGATTATGTAGCTCCCTAGTTAAGAGGGAGTGTTGAAATATGTAACTAGGTTTGGTATTCATAATGACATATGTAATCATGATTTTATGTATTTAATAAAAAGAGAAAAATAAAATTTATTATTCTTGAGGCATGGGTTTCATGTTCAAGGATTTTTATTTTTAGGTCATGTTCACATTGATAGCTTCTAGGTCATTGTCATGTATGAAAAGACCCATTTGGGCATGTTACATATTATAATAGAAAAATATTTGGGTGAAAGTATAGTCAAAGAAATATCCAAGACCAAGTCATAAATTCAAAACACAAGTTTATTTTCTCAAAGATCAAGTCGTCCTAGGGATAGCTTCAAGTCAGCCTCAAATCATGGATGAGGAATTCTATATATAGGAGGACTCGGCCCCATTCTAGGATCATCAATGATCAGTTCAGAAGTTTGATTAATAAGGCAAGAAAGGGTCTCAATCAAGCGAAGAAAATGAGGATTAGAGGAGAAATACACTTGCTATCTTCCATATTTCTTTTTGGGCTCATTTCCTCACATGTGTGACTTGTAACTAAGGCACATTCCCAGCCACAAAAATTCAAGATTACAGTCAAGCCAAATAAGTGAATCAAGGGTAAAAGAAGTCTAAAATATCAAGCCAAATAATCAAAGGAAAGAAGCATGCCCAAGCGAAGGACATGAATCTCTAACATCCTCAATTTGTCACACGTGCAAAAAGCACAGTCTATTTTAGGAGGCCAAGAATTGTAGAGAAGGAGGATGAAAATTTTAATCAAGAAGGTTGAGAAATTTAGGGTCGAAGATTGAAGTTGAAGAAGAGATTTCAAAAAAGAAGAATCTATCTTTGACATGAAGCAAGTTTTACTTGGTCTTGGAGAAGCTCATTGTCAAGGTTCTAGGTCTTGGAATTCGGTAATTGAAGATTCTATAAGAAGAAGAATTCATTTTGGTTTTCCTCTCAAGATTGGAGAGTTTTTGGTCCTACATGATCGCCTACATATTGTGTCCTATTGTCTCATTGTTCTTTTGTTTTTGGTAGCTGGTTAATGATATAAGAATACTAATAATAATAAGGATAAAGAAGAAGTTAATCAAATTAAAGATAAAAATACATCATAATCAGTTATCAAGAAAGAGAAATCAGCAATAGTGGTTGCCCCCATATTTCTCAACAATTGGGGATTCACTTATCATTTCATCTAGGGTTATATTTAGATCCCTTCCTAATGACCACAAACTTGCTCAGATTATCAAAAAGTGTATTTACAATGCTCTATCTCATTCCAAAAAAGCAATAATTCCATGTTTTAAGAGGCAATAATTTAGTAGTTGAGGAATTAGACAACCTTGGAGATACTCTCCCTAAAGGAGAATTAGTCTTACAATGTGAGGCCCATCTTCAATAATCATGAATCACATAGGGTGCAGCTTTTTTTATACTACTCAGCCTAACAAGGAGGTTCCCCCTCAGCGCCTCATGGCTCAACATGAGGAAACCATGCAGTATATTATCCTTGATTCATCTTATAGATCCTTAAGCTTGCATTCCAAGCATTAAATGTGAAACAAGGGTAAGGGAGATCGATGTATGTATAATTCCAGTTGCCCATTCGTGATGGATAATTACCTATAATCACTCTACCAACCTCCAAACAGGAGAATTTGGAGGAATAATCAAAATAAGCGGATTGGTACTTATTAGGAGAGAACTACCCCCAACAATATTTTAGAAACAATATAAGATATCGATGCCATCGATTCCTGTAGGTGGAAAATGAAGCTAATGGAAACAAACATCTGCAAGGTATGCTCTATAAAGCTCTTGTCTAGGATTTCCTCCACTCATGCTTTGTTACCTTGATGCTACACCTCCTTTGGAGTGCTTGTTTCAGAGGTTCCTTTCTTGTTCCCTTAATCCTGGCTCTTTATCTCTTGGTTTTATGGCCTCTATCCTCTCCTAAGTTCTCCTACGCTTTTGGGAGGCTATTAGTGGTTATCTTCTCCCTTTTGTTTTATGTAGCCCTTTACACATCCTTTTTCATCCTTCTCAGCAGTTTGGAACTTGATTCTCTAGATTCCTTTCTCATCTTGATACATTCCTTAGGATTTATGATTCTGTTCACTTAGGTGGAAAGATTCTCTTTCCCCTCCTCAAACGTCTTTAGATGCATAATTGTAATGGTCGTATCAAAATTATGGTTGATGTTTATTAGTGTAATGGTTATATTTTTTATGATTTATGGAGGAGTGGTGCTCAAGTTTCCAACACGAATACTTAAAATTCCTGTTCACATGGTTGAGTTAACTCTAAGAATCAATATTAGCATGCCCTCTCATTATTTCTATGTGATTATAGTTACTTAGAAGATAAATGCTCCAACTAAAGATCAGTGTCTAAGGCCAGCTCTTCATGATACACTCCCCACTTTGGAAGAATGCCTTCTCTATCAATTATTCTTCTACAGAATGATGTTGAAAGTAAAAATATGGTATTTCCATTTGGATGAACTCCATACATAGTTTGAGATTAAACATCGGGTGATATGAAGCCAAAATCAGTTCTAATGATCAACAATTATATAATCAGACTCTGCCAACTTCATGAAATGCAATTTTTGTTTCCTAATTGATTTTTTTATATGTATACAAGCATTACAATGATATTGGTAAATCAGAAGATTTAAATATGCTATACGTAGAAAATATAAACTAGGTTCGGGAAAAAATAAATTTTTGAGACCAATCGCTCTAATTAAGTCTATTATATAACTCACTTGAGCCTTATGCTCAAACTCCTTTTAATACAAAATACTCAATTATTGCTGAGCAAACTCCTTTTAATACAAAATACTCAATTATTGCTTTAGAAAAACATTTCTAAATTCAATATTATATTAAGTTTAATAACTTTGTATTGATATAATATTTTACCTAATACAATCATTAAATATGAAATATATTTAATATTTATTTAGGCATATATTAAATTTTTAAATATATTTTAGGGTAAGAAGTTTTAATATAATTAATATAATTATATGAATATAAGTTTTCAAACTAAAGGATATTAAAATATATTAATAATTTTTTTATATTATTTCTTTTGACCAAAGAGGAGATTATCAAACCCTAGGAAAATATTCCTGTACTAAACATATTACGACTACTAAAAGCTTGACAAAAAGACCCAAGTACTAACATATATTTACATGGCAGCGTTGACATTCATGGTTTGACCATAATTTAGTCACCAACCATAACCATCACTATCAGGCCCTCGCAAGCGACAATGCATTTTCCTTTCCACAATAGAACTGGAGCCCATTCCTGATCTCCCTAACCATGGCATGGTTATAAAAGAATGGTGTAATCTGATCGCCAAAGGCCAGCATTCCTCTTCTTTCCATTCCATTTAAGAAGATGATTTTCTTATCTATCTCATCTTTGTTTGTATGATGATTTTGGATTTTCCCAAATTCGAAGAGTGTGCTTCGCCATTTTTGTTTACCGGAGTTACCCAATAATTTTTATTATTATATCAACTACTCCTTCCTTGAGTTGAAGTTGAAACGGAATACGTTTAAAGTGGAATCATCAAAAGGGTCAATTGGTCGATCACCAGAGTCACCCCGAGCCAAAATTGAGATGGGTCACTTGATAAACCAATCGATGAGGATACCTTACCATGATGAACTCAAATCCACATCGTCGATTGGTCCAGGTATCCAAAATATCCCATTCATTAATAAGGTCTTCCATCCTTTCTCGAATGGGACCTATGGTGACGCTTATTTTACTTTTCTCTAAAGGGAATACGACTAAGTTGAAATCTCCACCAACACTCTTGTCTAAATGCCATTGAATCTCCCTATAATTCCCATTGGAAGTCCCAAAATTCACCCTTCTCGCCATAGATGGTCAGGGCGTAAACATTTACCAAAGAGAATACATCATTTTTTGTTCATGTCCTCTAATTTAACGGCTACCTGAAATCTTGACTTGGAGCTATCCTTTAACAAAAAAAGAGAATCTGACCAAAATGTAATCAGGCCTACAAAAGCTCCACAGGAGCTTTGAGCTATGCTAGAATTGTTTCTCTAAAACGAACTAAATAATGTTAGGATCTCCTCTTTTGCTAATTTCAATTTTTTTAAAAGAAAAGCTCGTGGATTTTCCATTTTCATTAAATCTTTAATTACTTACGATTTAGAGGGGTTTCCTAGTCCCCTAACACACCAAGAAAGAACTTTCATTTTAACTTAGAGGTGTTTTACTTACCTCCTCTGTACCTGGTGCTTTTGTGTTCTTTGTTACTCACAGTTTTGAGAACTTATGTGATTTGAGGTTGGTTGCCTAACTTGATGTTTTGATCCGCTTCCGCTTCTCCAACATATTTTTGGAAAGTTATGCCTATTTTTTTTTGTGATTTTCCATCTCATGATTGGTATAATCACTTGCCCAGTTGTGCCTATTTTTTGCACTTCTCATAAGCACCTTTATTTCTCTGTCATCTATTCCTTAGGGCTCTAGTGTTACACCTTATGTCCTTTTATCCCTCCTATCAAGGTTTGACTCATTTTTGGAGGTTTTTTAGATCTGAGATTAGACATTGTTGATAGGGGCCATTTCTCAAACTTGGATTTCCTCTTGAATCTCCCCCTCTTTTGCTTCTTCCTTTTCTTCTTCAAAATATGGGGCTTCTTTACCTTTATGTGGCTTTGTTCATTCGTTCCCCTCATAAGACAAGATCTCATAGGGGTTGGCCAACATTGAAGAAACATTTAAGGCTAGGGTTTTAAGGTTTTTTAATCCACCTTTTTTCATGTTCTCCTCCATTTTCAGAATGTTTCATTGCTCAGTCTTAGCAAGGGTAGTTTCTTCTCCATTTATAGGCTTATTCTTCTTGCAATCTCATGCAAAATTCATATTTGTGGCAACTTTCACATTTAAAAGGGTGTTGGTCATAGTCCGACAATTGGATATAGCTCCACTCCCTTGAGTTAGAAAAATATCTAAGGGAATTCCTTTATCAAGGTCTACTTCCATGCAGATTTTAACACATAGGAATTGCTAGCCTTTGGGCCTAATGCAGTGTAGGAACTTGCTAAAGCCATTACTAATGGCCTTCAAGCATTGATCACTCTAGTAGAAAAGAGGTAAATGAGGGATATTGACCCAAACTGGAATAGAATATGGGATTTCCTCATCTGAATTGAAGTCCAAGGACCACGTGTTCAAGTACATCCCTCTAGAGCCAAAAAAAAACGGCCCATTTCGGAAAACTACATCCTGGTCCTTCCTGTACTCGAACAGAAAGGAACCGAAATTGTTACCCATAGCGTAAACACCAAGATTCTCTTTCATCATTGATTTCCAGGCATTTTTATACCAATTTTCAACTAGCTTGGGAGAAGGTCACATACCCATGAACTTTCAGACCAGAGTCCTATCAAAAAGGTCAAGAAGGTTTTCTAAAAAGCCAGAGGAAGAGCCACAGATAAAGTCTTCACAGACTTCCTGACGAATCGTGATTTTTTTTTCCTCTGGATTTGGATTAATTTTGATGGATGATACTAATTCTTAGAAGACAAACTCCTCATTGTGAGGAGGGGCGAAGCCCCCTAGGCTCGAATCCATTGGATTTCAGTAGAAAGAGCACCAATGCATACCAAGAATAAGGTTTCAAAGAGTTGGAATTTCATAGCCATATCCAAGATTGGTTTTTCAAAATGGAAGTTTATTTATAATATTATTGATTAATATAACATAACAGCTAATATAATCTTATAT
>APFE030233991.1:13935-66281 GCA_000404065.3 Pinus taeda
TTTTACAAGAGGTAAAAGAAGTTGGATTTATAAAGTCATCAAATTTCAAAATTATATTAAAAAATGAGATAGCAATTTTTTTTAAAACTTTACTAAATTAAATGGGTAGAAGCATATGTAAAATCTTAACTCCAATTTCGATTACTTAAAAATTAATATTTTATTGTTTTACTAAAATAGATGCATTGATAATACTTGATACGTTGATTTCAATGTAGATTTTGATTTATAATTATAGTTGATTGATTGCAGTTGATTCATTGATTTTAATGTAGATGTTGATTTTTAATCCTATTTGATTGGTTGCTCTTGATACATTAATCTCAATGTAGACATTGATTTCTAATCCTATTGGATTAATTAAAATAGGTGCATTGATTTCATTGTAGATGTTAATATTTGATTTGATGTAACTATATGGATGATGCACATTTCTTTCAAAGTAACGAGATTTATTATGTTCATTTATTTGGAAGTATGTACAAAGTATTGATTATGTGCATTGATTTTTGTGTTATAATAATCGTGTCAATCTAGATCCATATTAAATAGAAATGAATAACAAAGAGACTAGATCCATCTTAAATAAAAATGAATAGAAAAGAGAAAGTCAATAGAGAAAGGCATAATAAATGACAACTAAGGATGCATTGATTTCAGTGCAAATGTTTATTCTAATTTTGTTTGCATTAGATGCAATGATTTTAGTGTAGATGTTAATTACTAATCTGATGAAAATGGATGGATGATATACATTTCTTTAAAAGTAATTAAATTAATTGTGTCCATTGATTGTAGTGTATGCACAAAGTAATTATTCTCAACATGCATCGATTTATTTGTTATAGTAATTATTAGTCTAGATCCATATTAAACAAAAATGAACAAAAATCATTGGTTTATCTTAATCCTTAGCCCATATCCATCTTAAATGGAAATGGAAAACAAAGAGCAAGTTGATAGAGAAAGGCACAAGAAATGATAATTGAGGAGTGTCAATAATAAAGGGAGCAACAAAGAGAAGATAAATAAAGATAGTCACAACAAATGCAACCAGCCAACAGCAAGAATAGACGAAAGAAAAAATTGAATGACAAATAGCATATCAAAGAGAATATTGACAAACAAGTGCATAACAAATGAAAATTGAAGAGTGACAAGAGAAAAGAATACAAGAAAATGCATGACAAAGAGGAAAAAAAAAAAAAGGTCAAGGATATGACAACTAAAGAGCATAAAGAACAAAGTAAATGAAAATTTGAATAACAAAGAGCATATCGAAACAATTAACATATTTAAAATGATCATATTAATCATATGTTAGAAAACATTTCCATCGATACACACAAATGAAACCATCTTAGATCCATTTTAAACATGGATCTATTAAGCATCGAGAGGGAAAAAATATCTCAAGATGCAAGCCTTTCCTCAAGTTTTTCACTCAAAAAAGAGGTTTACACCTCAAAATATTTGATCCCTCTCAGTGCTGAATAGATCTGGGGTTAAGGATCAAGATGGACCTTGGATGGTACCAAACAATTATGAAATATGAACTATAGGATTTCCAATGATATATAAAAAGAAGCTACTTTACCTTGAATCTTGATAAGAGGGGCAAGATTCTTTTGTTGATGAGATATAGAAAATTAGTCTACTCTTGTATTGAATGGATTGTCATTTATAAGATATTTGAGAAGATTCTCTCTTTGTTGAGGAAACTTTATCACTTATTAAAATGGTAGAGAGATCTAGAGTTTATGAAAGTGATAAGACATTTTAATTGGATTGATTGGATTATTGATCTTGATTTGGACCAGTCCATATTTCTCTTGTTGTGTATTTCTAATTGTTGATGTTTCATACTTATTCTTTGGATTGGTGTGTTGAGCTATACCCTTTTCTTTTGTCTTACTCAACCAAGCTCTAGTCTGAATAACATTCTTTTGTTACATCCTGAATTTATTGTAAAATCTCTTCTTCTAATGATAATAGTTGGAAGTCTCCCATTTCTATGGATCCTAAGGTTGTCAAATTCTCACTTGAAAAACTTGAGGTGATTGTTTTTCTTCTTCTTCCATTACCAGAGCATTCAGATTTTTAAGATTGGGGGCATATATGCCCTTGGAGGTATGTCGTTAACATTATGATCTCAATTAGTTCTTTGTCTAAAACCATATGCCAGTCGTCTAAAATTTAGTTGAAGTTGAGGCTTTTTATCATCCCCTCTTCTTAGCCTTATTATTTAATTCTACATTTACTTGAATGTTTTATTAACCTGAGCAATTGTGAATCAATCTTTAAAGGACATGGTTCCTCGGATATAGGGACATTCCACACATTAATAGGAAGACCAAGGAAAAATTATCTTCCAACTTTGATGTCTTGATTACTTCGTACTGATGTTGGATTCTTTTCTTATCATATTTTCAAGGAAGACAATTTTCTTTTTATTTTTCCCAAAATGATCTTTGAATCAACATTACTTTCACACATATTTTCCTCCATCTCTTGTGCTTTTCTCATATTTTCTTGCAATGTATTGATATCTGTATATTTTATAGTGTGCTTGAAATTTATAGGAAATTCACTTTTATAGAAACCAAATACAAATAGGCCATTAGGGAAAGTATCTTGCGGTATTTGTTGCAAGGTCTTAAAGAATCTAAGATTAAAATCAATAACCTTTTCATTCTTTTCTAGACAAATCTAAGTGAATTGAGTAAGCAAGGTATGATATCCAATAGGTTGGGAATACCTTCCTGTCAAGTCTTATCCTATATCATCAAAATAAGTAATTGAGGCAACAGGAAGGGAAAGATAACAGTCATAAGTATCTCTTATTATATTTTGAATAAATACTCTAACTATAACATCTTCATTTACAATTCCTTGGATGTCATAAACGGCCAGGAATTGATCCATATGTTTATTTGGGTTCATAACATTATCCCCATTAAATACAAGTAAGACTTTAGGGGGCTATAGTAGGAAAGGGAATTTTTCACCTTGCAAGGCAAGAGGACTTACCCTTGTTCCCCTTTGATTTCTCGAATTATCAACCTCTTACCTTTGATTTCTTTGATTATCATCCTCTTGCCTTTCTTCACATATTTCTTCATCATTTGACATATCTTCTTCTAGAGGAAATAAAATATGGGTTGATTTTTTCTAGGATGTATTAGCCTTTTCAATAAGATTATTTTTTAAGCTCCCTATTAGTGGAATTTTTGGATTATGTGAATCCTACAACTTTAATTTTATCTTTTAGTAAAGTCACCTTGCTAGACTTCAAAGTGCAGCAAATTCCTACTTGACTAGAACTTGCCACGCTCATTCAAGCTCTTCTTGATTCCATGCAGTATCCAAGACCAAGTTATATAACTAATGCAATATGATTCTTTTGTCTTCTATACCAATGACAAGATGAGGTTTGGAATTGGGACAAGTCATCTACTAGACCAAAAATGTTGAATTTTCAATCCCCGGTATGGTTGCCAAAAATGTTGTTCTATTTACTTGTTAGCAAAAAAATTCAGCCTCCTAGGGTCTGTTTCTAAATTCCCTCTACAGATTTATAGAGGTGGTAATCCTCTATTGATTACACTCTAATATGCATATGAATTTCATATTAAAGACAATCATTCAACACATGCACCTATGAGTGGACCAAGTGTTTTTCAAAGCAAGAATAAAATAATAAATTATATTTTCACATGTTCATTCTACATTATAACCCATAAACATATGTGGGAAACATATTTGAAGCAAATTCCAATAGAAAACATTGATTTATACATCTAGAGAAATAAAAAATGATATCATACATTTGAAATCATAAGAGGATAGGAAAACATCCATGCGATTCCTACTTCTTATTTTGTAATTAAAGTTTTAGAATAAAAAATGAAATGATTTCCAAAATAAGCTCTTTACGAGAGTCAAAAATAATTTACAAGATCGAAGTCTCAAAATAAAGTTAAGTTTCTCAAGCATAGTCATAAAATCATATTATTTGATCGTAAAAATAAAATGTATTCGCCACCTAAGGGACTAGGATTGGGCTCCCGTGGACCAATATTAATCATAAAATATCTGGAATAAAGAGAGAAACATAGTCAAGAATTGGATTTCAAAAACATCCAAAAGTTTAATAACACCAGATTAATCGAACACTGAGAAGAGAGTACGTAATTTCTTCAAATGAAAATAAGCACTCACAAAATTGCAGAAGGATTATAGATCAAATGAAATATCTCCATATGCACAGTTATTGTAGAAAAAATTTAAATAGAATTGGCTCATTGAATACTCATTACCCTAACTGCTCAGATAGTTATTTTGGATCAATGACTTGATTTAGGAACTTCTTGAGCCATTCTTCAATATACTCTTTCAAAGGCGTGATAGTTTAACCTGTTTTACTCTCAAATTGAATATCATTTTTTGTATTTCTTTGGAATATAATTAATGTTGTGGGATATTAGCCATTTGAATATTATTATTATTAAAAAATATAACTAGCCATACCTTGATTTGATCTTCAGGAAGTTCAGCGAGGTTGTCAAAGTCAACCCCCATTGAAATTATAATTATTCAATTCTTCTTTGAAAACATCCCTAGGGATCATCATATATTCCTAATCATTCGTGGTCCTTTAAGGTCTTCAACAAATTTAATGTGTTTAAAGAAGCAATTTTCTTTTATGGTCATCAATGCCCATACATCAATAAGGGCTTATTCAAGCATTTTCACCTTGGCATGCCATCATGCTTTAATTTTTTTAGTTATTTTTGTGGATGGAATAACTTATCGATGTCTCTAAAGTTCATTGAGAGAGTTAATTTTGTCAAAAAATGTATTTAAATCAATCATTAACCAATATAGGACTATAGTGTTGTTGACCTCAATATTTGTGGGTGCTTCTGTATTTTGAAACCCATTTTTTTTTAACCCTTACTTTTTGATGATGAGATTACATGTGACCTCTCAAAAGAGATGTGAATGGGTGGATCCTCCCCATCAACATTGCTAGAATGTTGGTCATTATTATTCCCTCTTATCCCAACTATTTCTTTTTTCTTCTCTATAGAAGGGGAGCTTCAAGCAATTAGGGATGGTTGAGTAAGATGGGAACTAGTAAGTGTTTTCCCTCTTTCATTTATTTCTCCTTCAATGTTAAGGCTTGCTTCAATAGTAACATTGTGGGCCTAGGGAGGTATTCTAGAAACTTAGTTTTCTCTACTTTCTTCTTAAATCCATGTAAACAAATTGACATACCTCATGGATGCCAAATCACTAGAAAATATACCATCGTCATCGAAACCTTAGATGAAATCAACTTCGATTAAATGATAAGATTTTAATGATTAGTAAATTTTGTGAAATGGGCAGAATTTCTCATAGTGATTTCTCCCACGATAAACTGGGGCGGGAGGGGGGTGGGGGAAATTTCCTCTTCTTCTTCCTCTAAAAAGAAATAACCATTGTTGGTATTATTTGCATAATTTG
Source organism: Pinus taeda (assembly GCA_000404065.3). Taxonomy (NCBI): domain Eukaryota; kingdom Viridiplantae; phylum Streptophyta; class Pinopsida; order Pinales; family Pinaceae; genus Pinus; species Pinus taeda. The sequence continues at coordinate 19,447 of APFE030233991.1, forward strand.
GAAACAAAGCATCTATGAAGGACAAACTTCTGGAGCAACTAGGTTCTGCCTTGAATCCCATATATTTTGATGAGGATTTTGTCTTCCTACTCCTCATATCTCCCTCTTCTTGTTAGAAATTATGTTTCTTCATCATAAATCCTCTTGGGCTCCCTCTCTATCAGCATATGATTAAATTCTAAAAAAAATAATCCTAAACCTAATAAAATTGGAATGGTGCCTTGTGCTTCCATAGATAAGGATACCATAATTGAGTTGTTTTTGCATCTAATTTCATATTTATTCTACAAGGAAACCGGTGGAAGATATTATATGAAAATTTCACCATTATCAGGTATGTCGTCATATAGAATTTGTGGGTATTTGGAAATTGATCAATTGATATTAAATCTTGTTGGAGATTATTTCCCCCCATCCAAAAAGAGAATCTCTTTTGAAAGAAAAATACAAACTATATAGTATTGACGTGGGAACAATTGCAATTTACTCACCCCCATGACTTAGGAAAAAAACAATAAGAAACATATCTATGGTTTAACAAAATAGAGATATCTAGAGAAGTAAGATTAGACCAAACAGGTGCAGAAGGAAATATAATTCTTGTAAAGTATTCATCCCATCACTTTGTGAGCGTAGGAAAGAATTGGCTTCTACAAGCCTTAGCCTCCTATTTGGCTCGAGTAGCTTGAGAATTCTTCTAAAGGCCTTGGGGATAAGAAATAATGGATTATTTTCTAAATTTAACCCAATACTTTTAGTATTTCAATCAAACTATATTGCATACCAGTTAACTATTTCCTTGAAGTCAAAGACTTCCAAAAAGCATGCAACAATTTCCAACCTTATATTCCAAATTTTATTCCTATGTCTCTCCTTTGGGCCAAGGTTAAGTACCATTGATATGTAGTGGACCAATGGAATCCTTTATCTTATCTCACTAATGAGTTGGTTGTCTCTCCACAAATTCCCATATTTCTTTCTTTAGTTGCCATATTTATCATCAGCTTAATGTATTCTAGAGTTGTGTGGCACATCAGTAATGCCTTAGTGGAAGTCTTAGTTGTTAAATCCTTGAGTTACAGTAACATTTAATAGAATATTATATTTGCACATACCACCTTCATCGGGCCATGCAAGAATTATAGTGGAATTTAATAGCTTACGTCCATTCTTAAGGATGAGTTTCTTCTTCCAGATCCATCACATAAGTAGTTTTAGTGCTGAGATTTCAAACCATCAAGTGTGGTTCATATTCATCCTACCCATAAGCTTGAAGCCTTAAACACATTAGCCACCAAGAGCCTTTATATTTTTTTATAAAAGCCACCTTGACACTAAGAAATCCCATCTCATGAAGGTTTCAGAAAATAGTGGTTATAAGAAGCACCAGGGCCTCAAAGCCTTCCAAAACGACATTAAAGGACTCAAGGCAAAGAATGACTCCAACAATTCTATTTCCAATTATCACTTTCCCTTCATGTAGGGTATCACTAAAAACCTTGCTCCAATACTGAGAAATAATAACATTTCTTCCACCTTCAAACCTCTCAATGCTATACCTAATTCCCTCAAGTCAAAGACCCCATTGACCCCTTGAACAAGAAAGGTGTTTACTTGATCTCATGCTCCTATGGTAAACAATATGTGGGTGAAACTAGCAGCTCCATAAAACTTAGAATTCATGAGCACTACACTAATGTTAAACACAATTATTCTCATTCTTTAGCCCTAGATAAATATTCTGAGAAAACTTAGCATCACATATATATTGAAGATTCTAGTATCCTTGCTAAAATTGGTCAATAGCACCACAAAAATTTAGGGAAGCCAGTGAAAAAGAGAAGCGAGCTAACAATTTGAATAGGGATGATGGTTGGATAAGTAAGAATTGGATTCTGGGTCTAGATTCTAGGTTTACTTTCTCTTGATCCCTATTTGTTTATTTTTTTGTCATAATCCCCTAAAAAAGTTTCATTTTTTCATTTTCCCCATTTTTTATTTCCCTCTATAGTTTTATTATTTTTGTTTGCTATGTTATGTGAGTCAAAAGATGACTAACATGCCTAACCTATGGCTTGCGTAGACATGACCCAAGGGCATCTAAGCTGTCAGAATCACCTAGGTTGACCTGGCCCACACTTGCCCTTAGCATGGTTGGATTTTTTCCCATTGAGTTTTGAACATATGGCCTTTACACCACGAAGTGCCTTAAAAGAACACCCTGCCACTATCTACTCTATGCACTGTGCCCTCTTTATAGTTTTATTATTTGTAGATTAATTACTATTATTTTTGTTGATTTAATCTTTAATATCATTTATATTATTATTATTAATCATTAAATAATACTTGCTCCAATACTGAGAAATAATAACATTTGTTCCACCTTCAAACCTCTCAATGCTATACCTAATTCCCTCAAGTCTATCAAAGACCTTGTTAACCCCTTGAACATGAAAGGTGTTTACTTGATCTCATGCTCCTATGGTAAACAATATGCGGGTGAAACTAGCAGCTCCATAAAAGTTAGAATTCATGAGCACTATGCTAATGTTAGACACAATTACTCGCATTCTTTAGCCTTGGATAAATATTTTGAGAAAACTTAGCACCACATATCTATTGAAGATTCTAGTATCCTTGCCAAAATTGGTCATTAGCACCACAAAATTTTTAGGGAAGCCAATGAAATTGAGAAGCGAGCTAACAATTTGAATAGGGATGATGGTTGGAGAACTAAGAATTGGATTATGGGTCTAGCTTCTAGGTTTATTTTCTCTTGATCCCTATTTGTTTCTTTTTTTGTCATAATCCCCTAAAAAAGTTTTATTTTTTCATTTCCCCCATTTTTTATTTCCCTGTATAGTTTTATTTTTTTTTGTTTGCGTAGACATGACCCAAAGGCATCTAAGCCATCATAATCACCTAGGTTGACCTGGAATACACTTGCCCTTAGCATGGTTGGATTTTTGCCCACTGAGTTTTGAACAAATGGCCTTTACACCACGAAGTGCCTTAAAAGAACACCCTACCACTATCTACTCTATGCCCCGTGGACCCTCTTTATAGTTTTATTTTTTATAGATTAATTACTAATATTTTTGTTGATTTAATCTTCAATATCATTTATATTATTATTATTAATCATTAATGTATAACATTATTTTTTATATTTTAATTACATTTTATCTATAACCATTAACATTTTTTAACTTTTAAATCCTTTTAAATTAATAGTGCTAGAATATATTATTAAATTTTATTATCATTAATTATAAAATCATCAACTTTATCTATCTTTAACAAAGTTTATTAAATTTTTAATTAAAAAGATTATATTGTTAATATTATTACAATACTTATATGTTTTCATATTGAATTATTAATATTATTGATAAATTTATCTTTAATATTTTTTTCTTGTTAATATTATTGAATCTATAAGGGGTGGAAAGAGGGGGAGGGGTACTCTATGGCCCTAAGAAGAACAAAGTGTCTAGGCACTCATGGGATCTTGGTCATATGACAAATAATCAAGCATAGATATATGGTCTCTACCATCTACTTTTGTTATCCAAAGAACAATAGGTGGACACACGTACAATTATGGGTAATTCCCTCCTAATCCTACATCATTTGGGTAAAGGCTCCCTCCCAAAAGATAAATCTATGGAAAACATCATGAAAACAATTAGGATAATTGTGGAAAATATCCCACCCAAAGCATATTTCCATTTCCTAAGATATTTCAACATAGAACCAAACAAGTATGCTAACGAGGGGTGTAAATTGAAGATAGTTGAATTAATTATTAATACCCAAATCAAGCCTACTATAATTCCCTCATGGCTGATGAAGACTATTAAAAATACTCCCTAGTAGCATGTTGTAAATTTTGTGTTTTGTTGGTGCAGTTTTGTAAGTTATTCACCTATAAAATCCCTCATTTTGTTGCTAAAATATGTTCTCCTAAGGAAAATCATATATTCCTAGTGGAAAGGAAAAAATAATTAGAAAACATTGATGAATTAGCTCTGTAATCCTAATGCATTTGCTACAAACCAGGTGCAGAATTGTATAATGCAAATACTATTCCAGATACAAAAAATATATATTAGTAAATCTATAGTTTTTTTTCTTTTTTTTTGGTTCATGCACCCTAGAGATCGATGACCACTACATCCACAGAATATTTATACTAGGAAGATCCACTCAAAGAGATCACTTCCTGTCGGCTCAACCATGAAGCCTAGTCCTAAGAGAATCAAGAAAAATGAACTTGTGACCTCTCAATAGAAAAGGTGCTTTAACGACAAGACTCGACCAATTGAGCTAACCCTTAGGCTTGTAAATCTATAGTATTTATACTTTATTCATTTTAATTTAGTTATAAAAAATATTTAATATTGATATTGTTACTCTAACCTAATATTTTTCAACCTAACCTCATCCAACTCTGAGTATAACGAGGTTGTTTTTGGCCACTCATAAAATCGTTTTGTATTTTGATGTAATCCTTTTTCACTAATAGAAATCTTTTGATGAAGCATATGAAAAAAAAACTCTAACCTAATTACTTTTTATATATATATATATATCTATATATATATAATATATATATATATATATAGAGAGAGAGAGAGAGAGAGAGAGAGAGAGAGAAGAGAGAGAGACACATATTCCATCTATTACATCAAAGTTCATCATGTACTTGTAGGAATTGAACCTAGGTGGGGAGGATCACAATCATTCCTCCTAACTACCTAGAATAACCCCAATTAACACTTTAACCTGATTACTATAATATTAATATTAATTAAGACCATATTAGATCCATATTTACTGTAGATCTATCAAGCATTGAGAGGGATCAAATATCTCGAGGTGCAAACCTCTTTTTTGAGTGAAAAACTTGAGGAAAGGTTTGCACCTTGAGAGATTTGATCTAGCTCAACGCTTGATAAATCTCGAGTTAAGATGGATCTAGGTTGGATATATTTATATATATATATATATATATATATATATATATATATATATATATATATATAATATATATATATATATATGTTGAGTTATGCAATGGGTATGTATTTACTCTCAATTACATTGCCTTTTTCCTCTTTTCTTATCTCTTTCGTACCTTGATACGCTAACATATTGATGGATTATGATAAGAAATGAATGAAATACTCTCGATTAAGATTTAGCCAACATAACTAACTCTTATTCCTTTTTATGAAAAAAAACAATGAAAGGAACAACTTATGTTCCCTAGAGACAGAACAATGTAAACTAACAAAGGAGGAATAAAGCGCGTCGGTTGTAGTCAAGCCAGAGGATGAATCAGGAGGATGAATGCTAAATAAGAAGAATGTCAGAAGATAGAATTCAGTTGTGAATCCCTCAGGATCTCTTGATCCTGAGGGATCACATTTATCTTTTACCCTTTTTTACTATAAAAGTGAAATCTATAAGAGGGAAGGGGATTGATCAATCAATATTTTTTTATTTCAAATTGTAATTTTAATTTACAGACTAGTGCTTTTGAGGAACATGACCATATTGTAATGAGGATTGAGTTCAATGGTTAATACATAATTTACATTGTTATTCATTCGTATTCTCTAAAGTAGCTCAACAATATTCGCTAGTGGCTAAGGGCCCGGCCTCTGGTGGATTAAACTGCTATCCTTTGTGTTATATCTTTCTAATTCATGCAAGTTTAATTGGTTTTATGTTTTTTCATTCTCTGCTAGTTTATCTTGTTTTCTATTTTCCGATTTCCTGTATTGCAGTTAGTTTACTTTCCTTTATTTTGACCTTATGTACTTCATAGCTTTGTCATTTGATTCCATTTATGCTTACTGTAGATTAAATTGATTATCAGTTAAGGCATTGAATCTTGTTGATTACGATAAGAGTGTGGTTATTATAGAATTAACTGAAAGAGATTGGTTAATACTACTGAACTCTCGGTTGACCTCATTTCCGCTTGAATTGCTTAATTGAGACTGAGTGTGATTTAGATAGAATCAGCTAGAAGAGATTGGTTAATGCTACAACGCTCTCGGTTGATGCTATTGCCAATTGAATTGTTTGTTTGAGATTTGATTACGATTTCAGTTGAGGATTAAGTCTTGATGCTCAGATGTAATATTTCCATTAGCAGTTGCAATTTGAGTTTTATAAATGCATCCGTTTACTCTTGTATCAAAGGTTTATACTTCATTTTAAAAAGCATTGCTTTTTGGATTTATAGCTTGCACATATTGTGTACACTCTTGGAATAAAAGGACTTGCCTAGGTTGATAACTAATGTGAGGCAATTAGGAGTTTTAAAAGACACCTTTTAGCACCCAATATTTTGGCATCGTTGCCAGGGAGAGTGTTGCCATTTTACAAAGAGTGATGTATATTTGATAATTTTTGCTGGGAAAGAATTGGGTATTGAAAACGGGAGGTAAGAACCTAAGTAACGAGCAAGTAAAGTTCTTGCTCCTCCACCCTCTTTTTAGCACAATTGCATAGAAGTGAAGTAGGTGTTTGATGTTTGTCTGCTGAGGGAGAACTGGGTTTTAAAAACAGAAGGTAAGAACTTTGAAAGGAGCAAGTAAAATGTCTACTCCGCTGCCCACTTTCCAGCAAAATTTCTAGGAATTCAAGGTAGAAATAAACGTTTGAATTTCTTCATGAATGACTAAGAAGAAAAGACTAGAAAATGATATAATCCCACATCACAAACTTGAGAAATCTAAGGGACTAGTGACCCTTGGATGATCAACTTTTATCGATGAAATCATAAGGAAAGCTAAGTCTCAGCCATCAGTAGGACCCCAAACCGTTGTTTCTAGACACCCTACTGTCTCCCTTTAGGCCACAAGATTACCATATGTAGCCTACACTGAGGTTCACAGTAAAATTGAAGGGACTGAACAGCGTTTTCAAGATATTGAAAATTCATGATCAATTCCCTCACAAGAAGGGAATTCTTGCAACCTCCATGAAGGATAAGGAGAAACAGGTAAATCTGAGGTTAAACCAGTAGAATCAAGATCTCCTGACGTAGTAATTGAGCAGAGGACACCTAGTGTCCTAGATCAAGGGAGTGTTGTTAAAATCATTCTCGCCTCTTCTACACATCCTAGGAGCAACTCTCCATCTTCGGAGATCCCCGAAGTATACTAGCATATCTTTGGCCAAATGGCCAATAATCCATAAACACCCCAGACCTCTACACTACAATATCCTATTGTTGACATAGCTAGCAATGCCCCCATGAAAGTTATCCCATTACAAAACATTCCCACCTTTCATGGACTCACTTCAAAAGATCTGGATGCATTCCTGTTTGAATTCGATGTCCTATGTAGGGGTTATGATTACACCTTCAACCCCCAGAAACTGAAGTTGTTTCCCTCCACTTTAAAAGGAGCAGCCTTGTGTTGGTTTATGGGACTAGGTGGAGGCACCATCAATGATTGGGACCAAATGAAAAATGCCTTCCTTAAAAAATATCACGATTATTATAGATCTAGGGAACTAAAATATGAGATATTCCAAATGGTAACAAGGCCTAGTGAAACTTTAGAAGAATATGTGGAGCATTTCCAATATAACCTCCAAAGGTCTCCTTGTGAAAATCTGCCTTATAATGTTCTAAAAACCACGATGATTAAAGGGATGAAAGACCAGTGGATAGAGACACTAAATATCATGGGTAAAGGTGATATTTTTCAAGAAGTCTATGCTAATATTATTGATTTGTGCATCAAGTGCTCGAGGGGCAATACAAGACTAAAACTAGTTGGACGCGATGCGGTCACCAGGGACAACAAAGTCTCTAGAGGAAGCATTACTCGTGCTGAAATCGACAACCTGCTGGAAGATTTCAAAACAAATATCCTGGGAACCTTGAAAACACAGTTAGACATCATGCAAGCCAAGCAGAAGCAGGTTGAAGCAGAGCAGAACCTGGTTACTTTTTTCCCTTGATGTAGAAGGAAACATAGTCATAAAGAATGCCCACTAGATATGGTACAGACCTGTGCCATATGCACTAAGGAACATGCCACAGAAAGTTGCCCATCACTCCCAAGATTAATAGCAGTCTTCAAGGAGGCAAAGGAAGAAGCAAAACTAGTATACCTGTTAAACCAGCGTCGCCAATGGCAAGCATGGAAAGCAGGTATGCCTACTGACCCATCTTCATTCTTTCAGCCTTCACAATATAATTCCCAACAATATACATGAGCTACATGGAAGAACCAGTCACCTTTTCTTAATTGGCCACCACAAGCATTCTCCATGCCACCTTGGTCCAATCAGTCAAACCCGAACAATAATTGGCCAAATCCCTCTTACCTTCCATCATTCTGGAAAAACAACCCATATCCATCTTAATGGTCCCCCTCAACTTCACAAAACCAAAACTGGTAATCAAGTTGGCAAAGACCCACGAACCAACCAGTAGGGACAGTCCCCCTACCTCAACCCACACTACCAGCACCTTATACATGGCAGCAAAATCCTCAATCCAATATATGATTGCAACTCCCAGCCCAACCCAACCCAAATCCTAATAACAGACGAGTCTAGTCGATACAAAACATTGAAGGTCTGGATCCGGAAACTGAGTGGAGAGAATGTAATGAACTCAAATTTAGGTTTGGATGAATAATCGCGCCAGAGGATGATAAAAATATACAACTTGAAGAACCATACCCAAATAACCCATTGTTTGTAGAGAAAACACCTCAAAAGGACAATACAGGTAAGCAGAAAATTCACGAACAGAACATTACCTCTTCTCTGCCATTCCCAGAAATATTGATTATACCTCACCCAATTGAATATCTCAACTTTGATCTCCTAGGGGAACTAAAAAATCTTTGCATATAAATACCCCTCCTTCAGGCCATTCAAGACATTCCAATCTATGAAAAACCATTAAGGAATTGTGTGTCAAAAAGTCTACGAGGAAAATAAAGTTAACACCAACTATCCATGTAGTCAGAACTTTGTCTGATCTATTATTAGGCAAAGAGGAACCGGTGAAATATGAATATCTAGGAAACCCTATTGTCACAGTACAAATAAATGGATGCTCCTTTCCCAATGCATTAGTCGATTTAGGGATAGCCATTAATTCTCACAACAACAACTTGTAAGAGGCTTGACATCAAAGCCTTAGATCCAACTATGACCTTGCTAGAACTTGTCAACCATTCAGTTATTAAACCAGAAGGGACATTACAAGATGTGATGGTGTCTGTAGACTCTTGGGAATACCCGGCATATTCTTTTATTATTAATCCTAGAAACTAGCTAGATGGACATCCTTTAATATTAGTAAGACCTTGGCTAGCAACTGCAGATGCTTATATAAGTTTCCGAACAGGCAGTATGACTATAAGTAGAGGGAATGATGTGAAGAACCTAGCATTATACCCTCCAGCTCAGCCAAGCCTAACCATAATAAAGACTAGGAAGCAGTCTGTAACATATATAACAGAAAATATTCGATTACCATTAACTATAGTAGATGCTCTTGAATTTAAAAACCAAATAGAAGATGATATTATTAACACTTGCATTAACCACCCTATTGCAATATCTAATCTAAAACGTCACATGATTGAAGCAATCCTCAATAATGAAACTGAAGAAGATCCTTTAAGAGATATCAATGACCAAACAATACCAATGACCAACATTTATAATAGCAAACCTATTGAAATTGAGCTGGGGAAAATCATTAACATTAACAAAAACTTGAGTGATGACTAGCAACAAAAGCTTATTTAAATCCTTAGGAAATATAAAAGGGCTTTCACCTGGGATTACCCATATATGAAAGGGATTGACACTCAACTATGTATGCACCACATCTACACTGAAAAGGATGCAAGACCCATTCGACAACCTCAGCGTAGATTAAACCCTCACCTAAAGGATATTGTTAAAGACAAACTACAGAAACTGTTAAATGTGAATTTTATCTATCCTATATCTGACAGTAAATGGCATATATGCGTCGATTATAGAGAGCTCAACAAAGCAATGCAAAAATACCACTTTCCCCTTTCATTTATCGACTAGGTTCTAGATACATTGGCAGGAAAAAAATTCTTCTCTTTCCTAGATGGTTCAGTAGCTACAGCCAAATCCAAATAGCTCCTGAAGACCAAGATAAGACTACTTTCACCTGCCCTTGGGGGATTTTTGCTTACAGGAAATTACCTTTTGGATTGTGCAACACACTCGCTACATTCCAAAGAGCCATACTCAGTATTTTTGCAGACTTGATAAATGAGGGATTAGAGGTCTACATGGACGATTTCACACCCTATTGAGATGACTTCGAGCAAGAATTACAAACATTTGAGAAAGTCCTGGAAAGATGCATTGCTACTAGGCTCTTCTTGAGCCATGAGAAATTCCATATGATGATGATAGAGGGAATGATCCTCGGCCATTACATCTCAACAACTAGGATTCAGGTAGATCTAGAAAAAATATAGGTAATCCTCTTACTAGCAACCCCCTGCACTCAAACAGGTACGTAGTTTTTTTGGATTTTATGGATATTATCGAAGATTTATAAAAAACATTTCACAAATTGTTGCACCGTTATATGCTTTGACAGGGAATATTGATTTTATATGGACTGACAAATATGACATTGCCTTTGCAGAATTAAAATGGCTAGTATCAACAACACTAGTATTACGAGGACCGAACTGGGATTTACCATTCCAGATTTCATCAGACACATCAGATACATCCATTGGAGCAGTTCTTGGCCAAGAAGAAGACAAGAAACACTGTGTATTATACTACATCAACAAAAATTTAACTCCTTCTAAGTTGAATTACATAGTAACAGAGAAGGAGTTTCTAGCTGTAATCTACTCTATTAATAAATTCATACACTATATAACATGATAGCCTGTAGTCATTTATATTAATCACTTTTTTATCAAATATTTAGCTAATAAACCTTTTACGAATGGAAGAGTGACATGATGGTTAATCCTTTTGCAGGAATTTGACATAACAATCAAGGATCGACCAGGGAAGGAAAATTTGGTGGCAGACTTCCTCTCTCAAGTACCAAGAATAGACGATGCAGTGGCGGTATAAGACTAGTTCCCCGATGAGCACCTGTTTGCTGTGACTGTGAAAACACCGTGGTATGCAGATGTGGTGAACTACTTAGCAATGGAAAAACTACCCAAATACCTGACACCCAAAGAAAGGAAATTGATAGTGCAACGCAACACTCAGTTCTCCTAGATAGGAGGATATCTCTTTCACACAGGAATCGATATTCATATCTGCAGGTGTGTCAGGGAAGACGAAATTTACAATATCTTAAAAGCTTGTCATGATGGACATTACGGTGAACATTTTGCAGACCGCAGGACTGGACATAAAATTTTACAGATGGGCTATTTTTGGCCCATGGTTTTTAAGGACACCAAGAAATTTGTCCAAGCATGTGATCGCTGCCAAATAATGGGTTGCCCTGGCCAGTCTGGCGAGATGCCCCTACACCCACAGCTAGTCATCGAACCCTTTGAAAATTGGGCATTAGATTTCATCGGCCCAATAAATCCATCATCTAATCAAAAATCATATATACTAGTTGCAATGGAATACGTGACTAAATGGGTGGAGGCAGTAGTGTTACCAAGAGCAACAGAAGAAACAGTAATCAAATTTCTCTTTGAAATTTTTGTGCAATATGTTTTACCCAAAGAAATAATTATAGATGGAGGGCCACAATTTGTAGGCCATACGATTGCTACTACACTAAAAAATCATCACATTTTGCACAGAAGCAACTCTCCATACCACCCACAGGCAAACGACCAGGTAGAGAGTACCAACAATGTAATCAAGGCCATACTAGCAAAGACAGTTTCCTTGCACAAACGTGACTAGACTAACCGATTGTTGAAAGCCCTGTGGGCATATCACACGAAATGGAGGAATACAACAGGATACTCCCATATCAGCTGGTGTTTTTTAGGGAACCTATCTTCCCCATAGAATTTGAAATTTAGACATTAAGGATAGCCCAAGAAGTGGGTCTGGATTTGGATGAAGCACAGATTAACAAACTACAACAAATAAATGAATTAGATGAAATATGGCTATTGGATCTTCAACATACGGCAATTATTCAACAACAAAGAGAAAAATGGCATGATGCCCTCATCAAGAAAAAGACATTCCATGAGGGCGACTGGGCACTTCTCTATGATTCCAGGTTCCAAGACTTCCCGGGCAATCTCCAGTCTAGGTGGTTAGGTCCCTACGAGATAAAAGAAGTGCACGATAATGACACCCTTACATTGGCCACCATTGATGGGTCTAGCTACTCCTTTAAAGAAAATGGGCATCGGGTACGCCTCTACCACAAATCGCTTAAAAGGGAATCCTTTTACCAACAGATACGTGAAGATTATATGATGAAAATTCTAGATGCAGAAGGCAACTCTTCGACAACACCAATTCTGTAAAAAGTTATTTTTTAGATTTGTAATACAATTGTTTTTTTCTGCTTTTCTATTGTCTTTCTTTCTTTTGTATGATTGCCCTTTTGTTGTTTAGAGTAGTAGGGATGATTGCATGTCTGTGTTTTTTTCTCTCCCTGTTTTCTTTTGTTGTTTCGTACAGGGAATAAATGTTGTTCCCTCCAGGGAACATCACTTTTTCATATGCGTTGATTTGTTTTTCCCTACAGGGAACAGTTGTTTTTCACTAAAGGTAACAACACTTTTTCTGTGTGTTGATTTGTTTTTCCCTACAGGGAACAACTGTTGTTCCTTAAAGGGAACAATACTTTTTCCTGTGTGTTGATTTTCTGTTCCCTACAGGAAATAGTTGATGTTCCTTAAAGGGAACAACACTTTGTTCATGTGTTTTTGTTGTTCCCTATAGGGAACAACTGTTGTTCCCTCCAAGGAACAACACTTTCTACGAGTATTTTTTGTTGTTCCCTAAAGGGAACAACACTTTTTTTTGTATATTTTCCTTTGTTGTTCCCTCCAACGAACAACTATTGTTCCCTCCAGGGAACAACACGTTTTTCCGAGTGATTTTTTTATGTTCCCTCTAGGAAAAATTGTTCTTCCCTAAAGGGAACAACACTTTTTTCGAGTGTTTTATTTGTTTTTCCCTCCAAGGAACAACACTTTTTTCGAGTGTTTTTTTTGCTGTTCCCTCTAGGGAACAACACTTTTTCCAAGTGTTTTTTTGTTGTTCCCTAAAGGGAACAACACTTTTTTGAGTGTTTTTGTTGTTCCCTGAAGGGAACAACACTTTGGGAATATTTTTGAGAACAACCCTTTCTTCCCCATGTATGATCATTCCTAGCCCATCCCGGCTTATTTTTTTTAATCCTCTTTATGGCATAAACTGTAATACATATATGAGGATAAAAAGTATGGAGTCTATTAAAGTAGGCGAATATCCTTAACATTATTATCTCTAACAAGACTTCTTTGTGATGATCGAAAAAGAAAGGACACAATTATCTATATCACTTTATTGTCCTCATTTATGCTATAAATGATATTGATTGATTATCTTCACCATGCTGGTTCTACTCCCTCTAGTATAATTCTCTCTACTTATTATCAATAAGATTATGGGTATACATTTTTTCTATTGATATGTTCAAACTTCTTCGGCCATCCCTACTCTTAAGGAGTACTGAGCCACCCTCTATATATAAAATGGGGAGTGTAAGCTATATATATATATATATATATATAATATATATAGATATAATATAATAAAATTCACTAACAATTTTATTTTTTTTATCTACAGGTGGAGGATAGGAGGTCTCATCACGAGACGGCCTGACCACTTTCGCTACTTCCCAATGAATGGCAATGTGTTCATCTGGTTACCATGCTAGCACATTTATCTCTACTCTGGACATCATAATGCACTTCCCCAACTATACATAGACGATCCTAGCTCCTAAGGGTTAAAAAGAAACTATGTCGAGGCTATGGACGCCTGTAGGAAACAGAAGCTCTACTTATGGTATTGAAGTCTTATTTCCTACATCAATAATTATTACAATGCCATCTTCTTATTTTTATATTTTTCTACAATGAGATTATTTCCCTAACTTACCTTACCTTGAACCTTTATGCATGATTTAATTTTTTTCTAAAGTCAATCACATCATTTTCAAGTGGAATAACATCGGTAAGGTATCATCTCTTAAGCATGCTATCCTTTTTACTTATCGCATCACCCCACAACATCTTATCACTTATTAATAATTCTCATTACATGCCTCATTTTCATTACTCCAATATCCTTTTACGATCCTTTCATTAATATACACACTTTACCACCTTTACTGCCTAATCCATCACCCCTGTACTTTGCTGCCAAAGCGTCATCTTTTCGTCCATTCGGTCGTAGGCGACCTTTAATTTCAAGAGGGGGCGAGGACCTCCAGTACACTCAAGCATGCACTATCATCGTTTTATTGGATTTTGTAGGATAATACAATATCCCATAATCACAGAGCGTGTGGCATTATAACACTCCTTGATTTAATGGTATTTATTTTCATAAAACATCACTTGATAGTGTTGTTACAATTGCTCATCGTTCCATCTCTCAGCTGCTGCTCATTGCTGTGTTTTCTCCATTGGACTAATCCTTTTGTAGGAATAGGAAGAACTCAAGCATCATGGGAGGTAAAACAATGCACCGAGAACCTTTAATACCAGCTGTCTCCGAAGGAGCCAGGGAAATTCTTGCTCGCACAAGATGGATGGCATATTTTACAAGATTTCAACCCCCCAATGAAGAAATCACCATTGAATTTCTATAGCATCTACAGAATGGAAAATCCTTGGTGAGAGGTAGACAAATCACTATATCAAATGTTGTGATAGTAGAGGTGTTTGGTCTTCCGGCAGAAGGACCAATATGGGTTGACAAGCAACTAAAGCTGCATGACACTATGGAGATTTTTAGGATGAAGGACAAGAGATAATCAAGAAGGGCAAAGGCATTCACCCATATTCTCTCGGAAAGCCATGGGGAGAATCAGGCAGAATTTTCTAGAACTATATTACTTGCGATGGGCATCGAGACATGGTAAGACCGCGACAACTCAAACTTTTAGCAGTCTTAAAACAAAAATGCTCTGTTAATTTTCCTGCACTGTTGAAATCATTATTGCATGACACTGCCAAGAGGCTGAGATGGGCTCAACACCCAGAAACAATAGTTAGCCACGATTGTCTAATCAGGTTAATAGTGAGTCACAACCCTGCTCAACAACAATCAACATGGGATGATCTCATATTGGCCCTTGAAAGACGTGAAAACCTACCAGCACATAACCCTGTTCCAAAAAGAAAAAGGATTGCCCCTCCAGGAAGAATACCTCACAAGCGTAGATGATCTACAAGGTTGAATTCAAACCAAGGAATATCTAAAAATCCTCGAGGTAGCACTAGTCAACCAACAAAACCATCTAGCTCGATAAATGTATAGGACTTACAGGGACAAGATAATCCTGAAACGGAACTTGAGGGAGGAGATAGACCTGACTCAGTGCAGGAAGGAGTAGGGCATTCCGACGATGAACGCAAAAACGAAGGAGGACCTCCTCCAACACCAAATATGAGTTCTCAAGACAATATTTTGTAGGATTTCGAAGAGGGATGGCCCAGGTCCTAGCCAATATGAATGTCTACATGTAGCTTGAAGAACTGCTTAATCCTAACTTAGGAGAAGCCCTATCTCCAGTGAATTCTGGCTATACCAAAATTCTGCCTTCCCCAAAATATACAAATCGAGAAGAGGAAGTAGATATAGAGGCTATTCAAGAATCAGAGAACAAATATGGTGACATGCTCCCATTGGAAAATAGTCATGATCAACAGCAAGAAGGTCTAGACACAGAAGTCGCAGGCCAAGAAGAGGAAGCAGGCACAGAGGTTATTCGGGAGTCCCATAATCAATCTGGAGACACAGTCTTATTGGAGCAAGGCTAGGGTGAAAAACTAGGCTCTTTAGAGATAGAGGCTATTAATGAGACCATTAGCAGATCAGTTACTCCTCAAAAGAGGCATGGAGCTAGAACGAAATTGAGGAAGCTAAGAAAAGAATGAAAGAAGTTTTGTAAGATGATCAAGAGGCTTCGATGAAAAATAAAGGAAATTACAATGGGAAAAACTTCGAACAATACCCCTGAGGTATCCAATGTGGTCGTGCAAATGGAATTATGTGAAAGAAGGGTTACAGGGACTCAAATTGAGCTCATACCTACTCGAACAATCACCACTCAAGCGATATTGCATGCAGATTTAGTAGATGTAGCTGCTCAGACAGAGGATTGGACCTCCCACAATAAAGAAGTGCAGACAGAGGATATCCCCTCTTGTAGCATAGGCACTCAGACGGAAATACAAGCCAAAGACTTCCTAATGCACCATGACCCTATTTTACTAAATATTCAGGAGGAATTGACAGAAGCCTGGCTCGCCGTAGAACGATATGAACAAGAGACAGTTCCCCTGCAAAGATATCAAGAGCTTCAGAAACAACTTAGGGACCTATCTATAACAGAGAACGGACCTTTGACAGGTGTAGAAAGGGGGAAGAAAAGTTGGAGAAGGTGAAACTCAAGATAGATAGAGTCATAAGTCAAACAAACACCATCTTCTCATTATATTCAGATGTCTTGACATGTAGGTCTCTCGCCACCAATTATGCCTTGTTCTTATTAGAACGGTATCTGTTATTAAAAATCAAAGCCGTAAGAGCTGGTAAACTAATTGAATTAGGGACAATTGAAGATTTTATAAATTGCTGCAAGGAACATGGTGCAAAGGTCCAGAGGCTTCTTTGTGAGCTCTATCTGCATAATTTCATATTAGAAAATGAGGTGGAACATAATCCTAATCCTTTTGTTGGAGACGTTCAATTCCAGGCTTTTATCTCTTTTTCAGTTAACCAACTCAAGTGGTTTAAAGCTTATAATGCATTCCAAAAAACATGGATTGGACCTCTGGGTGAGGAGTGAGCCTAAACACCCTTTACAAATGTTTTCCAACCATAAAAAGTTGATGACACAAGAGGGCATGATTAAAACTTTAGGGTCCATACATAAGGAGATTGTGCATAAAGGAATATCATATTTCCTCTCCATTCAAGAAAGATCCCTAACTACATCTAAGCTCAGATGTATGATCTCCACTAATAGTGTGAAAGAAGGGGAACCATTTAATTATAGGAATTTTAAAGCTACTACGGCCCACATGATCACCTACAACAACCTTATTTTGAGAGAAGGACCTTATTGGTTGGGATGCCGATTTCGAAGTTCCATTATTTGGTATCCTCCTGAAGGGTATTGGGCTGACTACGAGTTGCCTAAAGGGAAAGAAAGGCCGCCTTTGCACTCCTGGCTCAAAATCATGGATTTAGTCCAATTTTTGAAGCTTTCTCTCCAGCCTACTCTTTAACTGCATTGCATAAGAACTATTTACTTTTCATGAGGACATGAAACAGGGTAAGCAGGGGAGTATGTTGAGTTATGCAATGGATATGTATTTACTCTTAATTACACTGCCTTTTTCCTCTTTTCTTATCTCTTTTGTACCTTGATACGTTAACATATTGATGGATTATGATAAGAAATGAATGAACTACTCTCGATTAAGATTTAGCCACCATAACTAACTCTTATTCCTTTTTATGCAAAAAAGTGACGAAAAGAACAACTATTGTTCCCAAGAGATGGAATAACGTAATCTAACAAAGGAGGAATAAGGCACGTCAGTTGTGGTCAGGCCGGAGGACGAATCAAGAGTATCAACGCTAAATAAGAAGAATGTCAGAAGATAACATTCAGTTGTGAATCCCTCAGGATCTCCCAATCTTGAGGGATCACATTTATGTTTTACCCTTTTTGACTATAAAAGTGAAATTTGTAGGAGGAAATGGGATCGATCAATCAATCTCTGTTTATTTCAAATTGTAATTTTAATTTACAAATTGGTGCTTTTGAGGAACATGACCGTATTGTAATGAGGATTGAGTTCAATGGTTAATACATAATTTACATTGTTGTTCATTCGTGTTCTCTGAAGTAGCTCAATAGTTTTCGCTGGTGGTTAAGGGTCGGGCCTCTGGTGGATCAAACTACTATCCTTTGTGTTATATCTTTCTAATTCACGCAAGTTTAATTGGTTTGATGTTTTTCCATTCTCTACTAGTTTATCTTGTTTGCTATTTTCCAATTTCCTATATTGCAATTAGTTTACTTTCCTTTATTCTAACCTTATGTACTTCGTAGCTTTGTCATTTGATTCCATTTATGCTTACTATAGATTAAATTGATTATCAGTTAAGGAATTGAATCTTGTTTATTACGATAATATTGAGGTTATTATAGAATCAACTAAAAGAGATTGGTTAATACTACTAAACTCTCGTTGACATCATTTTCGTTTGAATTTCTTAATTGAGAATGAGTGTGATTTAGATAGAATCAGATAGAAGAGATTGGTTAATGCTACTACGCTCTCGGTTGATGCTATTGTCAATTGAATTTTTTGTTTGAGATTTGATTACGATTCCAGTTGAGGATTAAGTCTTGATGCTTAGATGTAATATTTCTGTTAACAGTTGCAATTTGAGTTTTATAAATGCATCCGTTTACTCTTGTATCAAAGGTTTATACTTCATTTTAAAAAGCATTACTCTCTGGATTTATAGCTTGCACATATTGTGTACACTCTTGGAATAAAAGGACTTCCTCGGGTTGATAATTAATGTGAGGCAATTAGGAGTTTTAAAAGACACCTTTTAGAACCCAACAATATATATATATATATATATATATATATATATATATATATATATATATATATATATATATATATTATATATATATATATATTGAAAATGTTAATAACAAAACATACAAGACATTACAAACTCCTCCATATTGAGCTCGAGAGCGCCTCTTGATGCAATTAATATTAATTATTAATTATCACTACCTTTATATTATTATCCTTTATTTATGAGTAATAATTCTTCCGTACAACCCTTTATCAATATTTCTTATCATAAGGTATATAATATATATTGTATTTTTATTTCATTATAAATATATTAATTTACATTATAAATTAATTAATATAATTATTTTAGATATTAATTATGAAATTTTAAAATTTTTAACTCGCATTATTTATATTAGTTTTTTCCCCGATATTAATTGTCTCTCTCATTATTATTAATTTGTCCCTTCTCCTCCTTTTTTTATTGTTATTTAAAATATTTCTTTAATGAATCTTTTTATTTATATTAAATAAATCTCTCAATAGTTACATTTTTAATTAATTAATCCCCCAATGATTACATTTTTATTTGATATTAAATTAATCTCCTAAAAATTATATATATATATATATATAATATATATATATATATATAATATATATATATATATATATATATATATATAGATTAAAAAAAAAATGACTTTGTCTATATCTTAGACTTAGGGTTCCTCCCCTACTTATCCCCTTGGCTTAATCAAATTTTCCTCATTGTTTTGTCCTGAAGATGAACCATGCTTGATGGTTCAAAACATTGGCACTAAAGCAACTTGTGTAATGGATCCGGAAGAAGAATTTCATCATAATTCAACTCACAGAAGCCTCAATTCTGAAAAAGCCTTAAAGATGTGTCATGGAAAGTAATTCATGTAATACAGTCTCAAGGAAGATATTTAAGTAATCCTTGTAGTGCAAGGATAGGATGTGACACGTGGATAATTCATGTAATACAATATCAATGTGGAGAAGGATATCGTCAATTCAGTACAATATCACCTCGATGCTTAGACTTCCTTAAAATAGCTTTCAATTAGCCTTGATGGGAGAAAATCAATGATCTTTTCACTAAGTGATGAATGAAAGCAGAGAACAAAGGTATGACACATTGTGCAAAGATGTATTTGTGCAAGACAATGGATGTGCAAAGATTTGGTGGTGAAAGAAGAATTATGTGTGAGGCTCAACATGTGTGTATGATGGATGTGTAGAGAAACAATGGATGGATTTCTCCACAAACAAAGGAAATGGCCAAGCATTGGAAATGATGAAAGCTTGATATGGAGTGCAGGGATGTGTGGAGTGTGCAAAGATGTGTAGAGTGAAGGGTGGGGAATGTGTTTGCATATTTGTCTTGAAAACTAACCAATTCAGGGGAAATATTGGGGTAGGAAAACAAATAGGAGTATGAAATTAGATCAATATAGCCATAGGGTCTTGGTTGTCTCTCCCTTATTTTGTTGGCATACCATAGGTTTAGCCACAAACTTTTACACATTTTCTTGTAGACCTTCCCAAAAAAATATTTCCTCATCCTATGGTATGTCTATAAGAACCCTAAAATTCCTCCTATAGGAGAAGTGTGCAATTCCAAAAGAACATTTTGTTTGATTTGAGAATTCTTACATAAGTATAAGCAATATTGATACCACAACAAACCATTCTTCCACATAAATTTTTCTACTGCACTGGGGGTCCTTCTGTCATTGTTGAATGATCTTGCATACCTTCTCATCTTGCTTCCATTTTATCCTTGATTCTTCAAACCAGTAAGATTGTGGAATGGAAATAGCATAGTAAACCCTTTATGTCTTCCTCTTTCCTTAGAAGTGTATCTACCACAATATTATGTTTTCCCTTTTCATAGGTAATTTCAAAGTCATAACCCAACATCTTTGTAACCCATTTTTGTTATCTTTTGAAGGTATTTTTTTTTTCCAAGAAGTTATTCAAACTATTATGATTATTTTTTACTTTTAAGTTGTTGAAAATGCAACAAGAAAATCCTAATTTAATTTTTCCTTGATTAAATTAGGAGAAATTCGAATTTCAACTTCAGCAAAATATTTAGAGGTAGTTAATTGAGGTGACATGGTTCTTGTCACTCAGTTAACTTAGTAAATTTGATTTGGAGACACTTGATTTCAATTCTACATTATTGATTGCTAATTTGTAGCAATCTATTTCAGTTAATTTGAATTATTGTCAATGTAACTAGTTCTCATTGTTAGTAGAACTAGTGGAGATTCAATCAAGGGTGTGCAACTTTTTTCACATTGAGTGATCATCTAGTTAAACTGATCAATAAGCCTAAATTAACTCATGCATGTAGAGAATTAAAGTTACCTAGTTGAGATTGGAATCCAAGGGCGGTGTACTATTAGTTGTATAATTTTCTAAGTTGTACAGGTGGTGCATGTAGTCAAGGAAGGGCCGAAAGGAATTGCGCAATTCTCAATGAGTAATTTCCCTAATTAATAGGGGCCTAATTCCTCATCAAAATGTTCAAGGAAATAGGAGCTTGGCAGGATGAGAAATTGGCTAAGTATTGGCTTGAGTCAGTATGTGAGGCAGTGAGATAGATTATACTAGTGCAGGGGTTGCTCAGGCTTGAGCAATCATTGTATTTCTTCTCTATTCTTTGATTAATGCAATATAGATAGTAATGGGTTTTGAGCAATTCCTTTCCGCTAGATAAATCTTTGTGTATGTGTGTTGAATCTTGAAGCATGTTAATGATTTGAGTTCTCGATCATGATTTTGTTTTTGCAAATGAGTAGAGTAGCTTCAAGTCTTATGATCTAGTAAATTTCATGAGAAATTTTGAATCTACACATTAATTTTCTACATCATATCAAAGGAAAAATCACAGTAGAGAAGAAAATTCAAAGTTGTCTTTGCAGGTGGATCGAATTTGTAGGATCAGTTCTTTAGAGCTAGCAAGATGGATTTCTATGGACTGGGACTTGAGTATTCCCTTGATGGTAATTCGAATTATGTTGCTTGGAAGTACAGGATGGAGGTAGTGTTGGAAGATAATGGGATGAATGAATTCATAGATAATGATATCCTGAAACCTCCAACTTCTGATGCTCAAGATCTAGTGTAATAGAAGAAGTGTGTAGCAAAGGTGAGGAGGATCATATTGGAGGGAGTTAGAGACCACATTTCCTCGAATATACATGGGAAAGAGCCTCCATATGCTATGTGGCAGGCCTTGACAAATTTGTTTCAGAATAGTAGTGACCACAAGAAGTTGGCACTGAAGGACAAGCTTCAGAATATCATGATCTAGAAGGGAAACACAATTCCATAGTGCCTCAGTAGGTTCACACAATGTCGTGATGAACTCGGTCAAGTTGGTGTTACTGTAGCAAAGGATGATCTGGTAAGCCTAACACTTATAGGCCTTCCCTTGAGCTAGAAAAGCTACCAAGATTCGGTAAATGGGAGGGAGAAGCTACCAAATTGGGAATGCATTTGGTACGATTTGGTATAGGAGAGATAAGGTGGAACACCAAAGGTGGAACCTCATCCAAGGGTGATGATGAGGAGAGCTATGCCTTGGAAGGAAAGGCAAAGAAGGGGAAAGGGAAGAAACCCCAATCCGAAGTAGAATCCGGTCAAGGAGGAAAGAAGAAATACTTTTCCAATATCAAGTGCTTTCACTATCATGAACTAGGACATTATGCCACAAAATGTCCACACAAGAAGGCAAGCAAGAAGACCATAGGAGGAGCAGTGGATGAAGCCTTGGCTTCACAGTTCAAACCTTATTTTACCCTTATTATATGCATGTCAAGCACAATCATAGGTAGTGTGTGGTTTCTCGACAACAGTGCCTCATTCCACATGATGTGAATCAAAGAATTTTTCATCGACTTGGAGGAGATGGACCTTGATATGCACATTGATATGGGAGATTATGGAAGTTATATCATGACTAGAATTGGTACATTTACTTTTTAGAGGGAGTTTGGCTCCCCTCTTAGGCTCAAGGATGTGATTTTTGTATTGGGTATAAAGAAGAATCTAGTTTATGTCACAATGTTGGAAGACCATGGCTATGATGTGATATTCAACAAAATAAAGGCTTTCTTGAGACACATTTCCATGGGAAAAGTGAAGAATATCAAGGTTCGATTGAAGAACCTCTATCACTTAGATGTGAAAGATTGTGCAACATTGAGCACAAAAGCATAGAAGGTGCAGATTCGAGGTGTCAATGAATTATGACACAGAATATTTGGCCATTTGCATCATGGCACTTTGAAGATCATGCCACATATTTCTATAGACCTTGCCAATGGAGCACTAGAGTAGTGGGATACATTAAAAGGGTGTACATTGGGGAAGTACACAAAATCCACCTTCAATGATCGGGACAGCAAGGTGCATGCAATCCTTGAAAGGATCCACTGATCCGAGTTGGCTCAACTCCCAGATTTAACCAAGATCTTTTTCTTTCATGATGTTATTAGAATTGCATTTAAAATAGCATAAAGAAACATATATACATGTTGTAAAGAAGAGGGAAGGTGACAAGAATCAACAACATAAAACACAAGACATTGATAACAGAGTCTGTCCCGGAGGTACTACGTCTCCGGGCCCTAGTGTCGAGATGGTGTAGGTCGTTGCATTAAGTGTTGGAAAGAGTGATGATGTAAATGCATGTGTTTTCTCTATCATACAAGGAATATTCCCTCATGCAGGAGTGGCTCCACAAGATGTTTTGTTGTAGGAACTCTCATTCACAAAAGGACTCCTATAAACATGACATAATTTCACATATGATAATAATGAGCATCCTGCCAACATGGCATCAAAGGGATCTCAATTCATACATGGAAACACATGAGTATCCTGTCAAAATGGAAACAAAGGGATCTCAATCAAAACATGACAATAAGTACATATCACATCAAGACAAAACAAGATCCCACATCAAACAAGGATCTATACAGCACAATGCATCTCAAGCAAAGAGACAAAGAAGTACATGATCACACTGCATATACCTCACATCAAGGAGTTATCTAAAGAAGAGGATGATAAAATGTTGGATCTGTCTACACCATCAATCTCGTGGCATCGAATCTCATGGAAATAGCTGCTCGCACATTGAATGTTGACACCTACACTCCACTTTGAAAAGTGGCTGAAAATTGAAATGATAAAATGGAAAATTTGATTACACCATCAGATTTGTGGTGTTGAATAGTGTAAAATCGACTATCAAAATTCTGAATTCTGACAAAGTGAAAATCTGGGGCTATAGGAATCTTTTAGATTCCCCCTAGATTCCTCAAAGATTCCCTCCTCTAGGTCATCTGAATATTTGTTGCTTAGATCAAAATTCTATATGTGCCATCAAGTTCCTTCCACAATTATGAGAAGAATGAGTATAAAGTTGGTTGCATTCTGACTTTGGCGAATTTCAACCTCCAAGGAATCTGGAAGATTCCCTCAAGATTCTTGAAGATTCTCCTCCCTCGGGAATTTGTAAATCTGCTGCTCAAAGGAAAAATCTAACCTCACCACAGTGTTCCCTGCGAAAATCCGAGAAAATTGACTGTAAACTTGATTACATTCTGATAAAAAATAATTTTTACCTCATAGAGAATCTTAAGATTCCTTAAAGAATCTACATGAGAATATTCCCTAGAATATTTTGGGAATCTGCTTCGATTTCCATGCCCAGGGCGGACCCCCTCTACACTTGCACACCTCCATTCTGTTGCTTTACCATTTGGTGCTCTGTCCTCTGTGCAAATGAAAACAAAGGTTTAAATAATAAAATGTTGGTGGAGTTTATAATGAGGACATTGTAGCATGTCAGTTAGCAGATAAATTAGGAGTGCGGAGGTCGAGTGATCAAATCCTGACCCCTCCAAAATTACATACAAGTTTTGTCGCATTTTCAAATATTAATGTTTTTGGGCCTGTTTGAACCGTTATGGTTTGGGTTGGTGTGAGGGTTCCCAGGAGGCGGGCCAGCCACACCGGCTGTGCGGGTTCAAGTCCCGCCACCCTCATTTTACTATTGACAAGTGGTTGGGGCATGGGTTGGGTCCACCGAAGGTGGACCGCCCACCCCATATAATGTTAATGTAATATGTATTGTTGGTGGGTGGTTGGAGGGTCCGACAAGGTCATGGCCACCAGCCCATTTAATATTAATTTTGTTATGTGGGTTGGGGCCAGCAGAGTACACAACTTGTCGACCCAATTTTTAATAAAAATTTTGTTTTATTGTTGTGGTTTCGGGAGGACGGGTGGCAAGGGTCATGGCCCACCACCTCAACATATATATATATATATATATATATATATAATATATATATAATATATATATATATATATATTATATAATATATATATATATATATATGTATATATTTCGATTTTGTCTAGTATAAGGGTTATTAGACAAATTAAAGAGGCAACAATTTCGCCCGCTCTTGGGAGCTATGTTCCCACGCCGGTTGATGGTGAATTTGTAGGACACTTAAACTTGGCCCACTTCCCAACTTTGACCAAAACTTTGACTGGCTCTTTCTCCCTCATACGAACTCGGATTTGAGTGTTATTTGCACCGTTGGAATTAGGGTGATGAGCAGTTAGATCTGGTTCTGGTTTGGGAGAAATATGACCACTTTGAATTTTGACCCTTTTTGAGTCCTCTTGGAATTCTTCTTGTGTCTAGAGCCACCTGGATCAATCCTCCCTACTAAGGAGCTTTTGGTCCTCCAAACGCATGAAAATAATCTGCCACTTCTTTGTACCCCGTCTGCACTTACAAGGATTTGATATGTCACCCTTCCTTCTCCTTCACCTTTGTCCTTCAGATCCATAAGCGATGAGCCATCACGTGCCACCTCTACAAACCTGTAGTACATTTCTGCAAATTACATGCTTAATTCACATGACCAACTAATGACCCAAGCATCCCATACTTTCCACGAGTTTATGACACATACTCGGTGGTCAAGTTCACATCAAAATGGAAATAATGCCCCATCTATGAAAACAAGGAAAAAATATCTTTGTTGCTTAACAAGTGATGGAAAACACATCATCACTGCAACACATGATTTACAAAAACAAGGCCAAACACTATTTTTGTTTTGACAAGTGATGGAAACACAACATCACTTTCAGAGTGTAAAATGCAACACAAAATAAGACCAGACATCATTGTTGCTTAACAAGTGATGGAAAACACATCATCACTTTCAAATTTTAAAATGCAACACATATTGGAAAATACTAAGACCATGACATTCTATCATGCCTAGAAGAATCATTTCTCACTTATCAATCTGAATGGGTCATTTCCTTGTGGCTCATTTGCTGGTCGAACAACCGTTTCATCTGGTTCATGCACCAAGACTTTCTCTTTAAGGCGTTGCTCTGGATGGAGCCTCCAACAAGTGGCTCTTTGATGCCCACTTCTATTGCAATGACTGCAATATGTCTTCTTCCTCCAAATTTTCTTAACATGTTTCTTTGCCTACTGTTGAGAGGGTCTTTCATGCTGCCTCCTTTTGTGCATTGTTATTCTTTTCCAACACTCAACAAATGTATGGTTATGTAATCCACAAAAGGTACATGTTTCTCGATGCCTGGATTTAAGTCGATCATTAACAACATGATTGTAATCAAAATGAACATTCGAATATCGAGACTAGTTATAACTTTCCTTGTTATCTCTAGTGTCATTATGGCAATGATAACTTGCCTCAGCTCCTTCCCTACAATGGGCATTGCCATGGGATGATGGGGATATGTTCCCATCATTCTCTTTCCTCAATGATTTCGATGATGTCTCGAAAGCATCTGACACCTTCGAGCATTCTCCTTCATTGTATCCCAAGCCTTCAAATAGAGATATTTGCACAACCTCCAATGGTTGAGTTATGCCTTGGTTATTAACACCAAGTTCTTCTTCCTCCTTGTACCTCATCTTAGTAAGGTGCCTCATGTTTGTCCCTGTAATTGGGATCTCCAAATCTCCAACAGAAATCATACTATGTGAAGACGAAACTGAAAGGAAATCAACATCCTTTACCTCCACTATCAAGTTAGAAGGAACTGATGAGGGTTTCTCATCATCTATTGTTGGTGCTTCGCTGGCTGTCTCAGTGCATTTCTCAACTTCCTTTTTGACGTACCCAAGTCCTACCTCACGGGGTAATTCCTCTACTTTGATGGGGTTGATAATTCCTTGGGAATTAATTCCCAATCCTTTTCCTTCATAACCCATCTTCTTCAACAGTTTGGAGCCAATTCCTATGGTATGATTTTCAAAAATAGCGAAATCATTATCAGGAAACATACATGAATTCAAAAAATTACTTTTTACCTCACATGGGTCACAATGCAACTTCTCCAAGGCCTCGTCCTTAGCTTGCAACTGTCGTAGAAAACTATATTTCTCCTCTTTCTCTTCTTGTAGAAGCATATTTAATTTAGTGTTATCTGCTTGAAGACTTTGGTTGTTGCGCTTTAGTTCTTCCAGGGCCTCTTCTATGGCTTGCAATTGAAGTTGCACTCACTGCTTTTCCTCTGTCTCTTTTTGTAGAGCTTCATACATTATTTCCACCTTTTGGTAAATTATGAGCATGGTCTCGTACATCGCTTTGTCATCCTCCATCGTTGCATGTTCCATTGTTCATGCTCGCAATTCACATCTACGCAAAGACCGCTCTGATGCCAAACTTGATCCAATGGGCCTAACTCCCAAATTTAACCAAGATCTTTTGCTTTCATGATGTTATTAGAATTTCATTTAAAAGAGAATAAAGGAACATATATACATGTTGTAAATAAGAGGGAACATGACAAGAATCAGCAACATAAAACACAAGACGTTGATAACAGCATTCATCCAGGAGGCACTATGTCTCTGGGCCCTAGTGTCAAGATGGTGTAGGCCACTGCATTAAGTGCTGGAAAGAGTGATGATGTAAATGCATGTGTTTTCCCTATCATACAAGGAATATTCCCTCACACAGGAGTGGCTCCATGAGATGTTATGCTATAGGAACTCTCATTCACAAAAGGACTCCTATTAGCATGACATAATTTCACATATGATAATAATGAGCATCCCGCCAACATGGCATCAAAGGGATCTCAATTCATATATGGAAACACATGAGTATCCCATCAACTTGGTGACTAAGGGAACTCAATCAAAACATGACAATAAGTACATCTCACATCAAACATCAAACAGGGATCTATACAGCATAACGCATCTCAAGCAAAGAGACAAAGAAGTACATGATCACACTGCATATACCTCACATCAAGGAGTTATCTAAAGAAGAGGACTATAAAATGTTAGATCTAGCTGCATCATCAATCTCATGGTGTCGAATCTCATGGAAATGACTACTCACACATTCAATGTTGACACCTGCACTCCACTTTGAAAAGTGGCTGAAAAATGGAATGATCAAATGGAAAATCTGATTATTCATACATGGAAACACATGAATATCCCATCAACATGGAAAAAAGGGATCTCAATCAAAACATGACAATAAGTACATCTTACATCAAGAACAAAACAAGATCCCACATCAAACATCAAATAGGGGTCTATAGAGAATAATGCATCTCAAGCAAAGAGACAAAGAAGTACATGATCACACTACATATACCTCACTTCAAGGAGTTATCTGAAGAAGAGAATGATAAAATGCTAGATTTGGATGCACCATCAATCTCGTGGTGTCGAATCTCATGGAAATTTCTGCTCATACATTGAATGTTGACACTTGCACTCCACTTTGAAAAGTGGCCGAAAATGGAATGATCAAATGGAAAATATGATTATACCATCAGATTTGTAGCATCAAATAGTGTAAAATCAACTGTAAAATTTCTGAATTCTAACAAAGTGAAAATTTGGGGCTACACAAATCTTTTAGATTCCCCCTAGATAACTCAAAGATTCCCTACTCTGGGTCATCTGAAGATCTACTGCTCAGATCAAAATTCTATCTGTGCCATTAGGTTCCTTCTGAAATTCTTAGAAGAATGAGTATGAAGTTGGTTGCATTCTAACTTTGGTGAATTTCAGCCTCCAAGGAATTTGGAAGATTCCCTCAAGATTCTCAAAGATTCTCCTCTGTTGGGAATCTGCAAATCTATTGCTCAAAGGGTGAATCTGACCATGCCATAGTGTTCCCTTCGAAAATATGAGAAAATT
This sequence comes from Pinus taeda, assembly GCA_000404065.3. Classification (NCBI taxonomy): domain Eukaryota; kingdom Viridiplantae; phylum Streptophyta; class Pinopsida; order Pinales; family Pinaceae; genus Pinus; species Pinus taeda. The sequence goes on from APFE030233991.1 coordinate 48,577, forward strand.
GATTGTAAACTTGATTACATTTCGATAAAAAGGAATTTTTACCTCACAGGGAATCTTAAGATTCCTTAAAGAATTTGCATGAGAATATTCCTTGAAATATTTTGGGAATATGCCTCAATTTCTGTTCCCAGGGTGGACCCCCTCTGCACTACCACACCATCATTATGTCACTCTATCATTCAATGCTCCATCCTCCTCCGTGCAAATGAAAACGAAGGTTGAAATATTAAAATGTTGGCGGAGTTTACGACGACATTATGGCACGTCGGTTAGCGGATAAATTGGGAGTGTGGAAGTCAACGGATCAAATCCCGATCCCTACAAAATTACATGCATGTTTTTGCGTTTTTAAATATTGAAGTTATTGGGCATGTTTGAACCGTTATGGTTTGGGTTGGTGTGAGGGTGCCCGAGAGGCGGGTCAGCCACACCGGTCGAGCAGATTCAAGCCCCGCCACCCTCATTTTATTGTTGACAAGTGGTTGGGGCTTGTTGACAAGAGGTTGGGGCATGGGCTAAGTCCACCAGAGGTGGCCCACCCACCCCATATAATGTTAATGTAATATGTATTTTTTGTGGGTGGTTGGAGGGTCTGGTGGGGTCATAGTCGCCAACCCATTGAATATTAATTTTGTTATGTGGGTTGGGGTCGGCAGGGGTCACAGCCTATCGGCCCAATTTTTAATAAAAAATTGGTTTCATTGTTATTGTTTTGGGAGGACGGGTGGTGGGGGTCATGCCCCACCACCTCGTTTTTGTTTTGTTTGTTTTTTTTTTTTTTTTTTATAAAATAGAGATATTTTTCGATTTTGTCTAATATAAGGGTTATTAGACAAATTAAAGAGGCAACAATTTCACCCATTCTCGGGAGCTAGTTTCCCATGCTGGTTGATGGTGAATTTGTAGGACACTTAAACTTGGCCCATTTCCCAACTTTGACCAAAACTTTGACTGCCTCTTTCTCCCTCATATGAGCTTGGATTTGAGTGTCATTCCAACTGTTGGAATTAGGGTGATGAGCACTTCGATTTGGTTCTGGTTTGGGAGTAATCTAACCACTTTGAATTTTAACCCTTTCTTAGTCCTCTTAGACTTCTGCTTGTGTCTAGAGCCACCTGGGTCAGCCACTCTAATCTATGTAGACCTTTCTCGACAACCTCCACTGCTAAGCACAAGTATTATGTTATATTTGTAGATGATTTCTCACGGAAGTGCTGGATATACTTCCTGTAGAAGAAAGACCATACATTTTCCAATTTTTTTGAGTTTAAATAACTTTATGAGAAAGAGATTGGCAGGAAAGTGAAGGCTCCTAGGAGTGATAATAGTGGTGAGTACATGTCGAATGAGTTTAAAAATTCATGTGCAAGGAAGTCATTTGACAAGAGTTCACAACACCTCATAACCCACAACATAATGGGTTGGATGAGAGGAAGAACATAATTATTGTGGGAGTTGTAGGGGTGATGTTGCATGACCAAAGCTTACCTATAAACTTGTGGGTTGAAGCATGCAACACAACTATCTATTTGCATAAAAGGAGTCCTCACATGATTCTTGGCATGAGTACACTAGAGGAAGTTTTTTCAGGGAAGAAACCATATGTGTCACACTTCAATACCTTTGGATCATTAGTTTAATATCATGTTTCCAAGGAAGCAAGGAAAAACTAAATCCGACAACAGATTTGGGCATATTTATGGGGTACACTGATACACCTCACAATTATCGGGTGTACTTTCCATCCCTCAGGATGGCAGTGGTTAGATGAGATGTAAAGTTTGATGAGGAGAAATGAGGTGTTCTCTTGAGAGGGAGCTTCAGTTTTAGCCTGATCAAGAAATTTTGGCTCCAAAGTAAGAACCTCAGGAATTTGAGGCACAGCCACAAGAAGAGGAGGAGAGAGTGGAGACATCCACTCAAGCAAAGACATCTAGAGAAGAAAGGAAGTAGAATGAGGAAGATGAAAAATTATTGCAGGATGCTAGAGAGAATGTGGGAGAACCTATGTCACAGCGCATGTAGAGGAGGTCACTGGATCAATACATTGGGTACATGGCTCTGATGAGTGAGATAGTTGAGACATAACCATCCTCATTCGAGGAAGAAGTGCAGAAACTAGTATGGGCTTATGCTATGGTAGAGGAATATTATTCCAATTTTAGAAACAGTGCTTGGGAAGTGGTCCCAAGACCAAAAGAAAAAGCAGTGGTTGTTTCAAGATGGACTTACAAGTCAAATCCTCCAGCAAATGGGAGAATACAAAAAAAAAAGGTCGGATTTGTGGCCAAGGGGTTCTCTCACGTGGAGGGAGTTGACTATGAGGAGACCTTTACTCCAGTAGCAAGGTACTTATCCATCAGGTCAATTATGGAATTGTCGATGTAGATGGGGTGGAAGATCCAGTAGATGGATGTGAAGATAGAATTCCTTAATGGAGTTATTAAGGAGGAGGTGTGTATTAAGCAGATGGAGAGTTTTGAGACCTTTGACAGAGAGTCACATGTGTGCAGACTCAAGTGAGTGTTGTATGGACTCAAGCAAGCACCCCATCCTTGCTATACAAGGATCAAAAACTATCTCACCGGTTTGGGGTTCACCAAAAGTGAAGTGGATGCAAACCTTTATCACATTGTGGTAGAAGGTAAATTATGTATTATTGTGTTATCTGTCAATGACTTCATCTTTACTGGTGATGAGAATATGACTAGGTCTTGCAAGAAGGACCTTGCAGGAGAGTTCGAGATGAAGGACATGAGACTCATGCGTTATTTCCTTAGTTTGGAAGTATGCAAGGAGATTGGGAACTATTTGTATCTCGGGGTAATTATTCCAATGAGATAATAAAGAAGTTGTGCATGGATAACAACAAACTCATGGACACTCCCCTAACAGGTAACTAGAGGAAATATGATGCCACTTTAGGTGAGGAAGTGGAGGCTATCATTTGCAGGCAGCTTGTGGGTTCACTTATGTATTTGGTGAACACACAACCAAAAATGTGTTATGCAGTTAACCAACTTAGTGAAGCCATGGTTAAGCTAACGAAATTGTATTGCAAGATAGAAAAGCATGTGTTAAGATACCTCAAAGACACTACTTAGTTTGGTCTTTGGTACAAATGAATAGAGGGAGTAAAACTACAAGACTTCATAGATGGAGATTGGGTGGGGAGTCCATCAGAAAGGAAAAGCTATTCAGGAGGAATTTTCAGTGTTGGGTCAACAACAGTTTCTTGGTACAACAAGAAGCAAATATTTGTGACACTCAGCTCAGAAAAAGTAGAGTACATGGTTGCAAGTCAAGCAACATGTGAGGCTATCAAGATGAGAAAGATTATTGTTGGGTTATTTGTTCTACATATGGATCATATAGTGATTTACTGTGACAACCAGAGTTGTATAAAACTCTCTAAGGGTCTAGTATTTCATGATTGATCTAAGCATATCGACATCTGGTATCACCATCTATGAGATTGTGTTCAAAGGCGATTATGTTGTTGTTAAATAGTGAATCCATACAGGTGAAGATAGTTTTAGATAGAGGAGGAATGACCTGCTACAGAGTTTTTTGAACCCAACGTTTCAAACTGCCAAGTGAGTCCATCATCAGGGGATGCGACAATAGATAATCTTCAAACCTTAGTGATATATCTATGAGCCAAGTTTAGGTTATATATATAGGTTATTAACGAAGGAAGTGAGAACTAGGTCGGCTATTTATTTTTAAATATATTATTTATTTTTAATTAACTTAATTAATTTATTAAATAGGTTCAAGGGATATTAGATAATTAATAATAAATTAGTATATATTATATATATATATTTATTAAATTAATATAGATTGTTGTTTAATTTATTATTATTTATTTAAAATTTAATTATTAAATGTTTGTTTGTATATTATATATATATAATATATATATTATACTAATTATTTATATACATTTATTTAATATGTTGGATATATATATATATATATACTAATTATATTATACATTTATTTTAATTGTTGGTTTTGTTTAATTTATTAAATTGTTTTAAATTAATTATATAATTATTTGTTTGTTTGTTTTATTTATTTATATTTGTTATATAATCCTAAATATTAATTTATAATAATATAAATATTAATTTTTATAATATTTATTATTATTATTATTATTTATTTTAATTTTTTTTAATTAATTAATTAATTAATTATTATTATTATTATTATTATATTATTATTAATTAAATTTAATTAATTAATTTTTATTTAATAAATTAAATGATGAGTTTATAAAATTTTATACTTAATTTTTTTTTTAATTCTATTTATTATTTTTATTGAAAAATTATGGATCCCTAAACTATTTTTATTTGATTTAATTAATTAAAGGTTAACCTAATTTATTATTTTTTTAAGATTTGTTAATTTTCTTACTAATTAAAGCATTTGCATTTGGTTAGTTAGTTTTCTTTAATTTAATTGTTAATTAATTTAATTAATTAATCAATTTTTTAAGATTGGAGAGATATTTTTATAGAATTATTTCTAGGGTTAATTTTTTAATTGTTTAAATTTACCACTATATGTTTTATATGAGATGTGAAGAATCTATTACAAATTTATGTTTAAATTTGTTGGATGAGTTTTATTGTTTTTTTAAGGTTTCAAGTAAAGGTTTCCAAGTGTTACTTAGTTTCAGTCCATCATCACGGTTAAAGTTGTTTTTCCTTTTTTCTATTTCAATGGCTTCTTTAATTTTCCTTTTAAGACAATGTTCCTCTTTTTCATGAGTTTGGCTTCTTCCATGCAGATGTAATGGGAGGAAGAATGGACATGTTCTGCTAAGGTTGATTTAGAAGTTCTATCTCTTCTTAAGTCAGCAGTGCGTTCTTTAATTCTAATACTAAGAGACCTACCTGTTTCACCTATGTATTCTTTACCACATGAGCAAGGAATCACATAAACGCCTTTTTGAAGGTTAGGGTTTATGGGATCTTTAACTGAGTTGAATAATTGTCTGATGGTGTTAATAGGGGTGAATGCTACATTAATGTTATGTTTGTTGAGAACTTTAGTAATTTTATCAGTAGTGCCTTTTATGTAAGGAAGGGAGACCTTAGCAGTAGATAAATTTTGATCCTTAGAATTATTGTTTATCTTGCTTAGGGATAGGTGCATGGCTTTCTTGATGGTGTTTTTGTTATAGCCATTTAGCTCAAACACTTTGTGAAGATGGTTGAGTTCATCATTTAAATGGTCAGGGTCAGAGATTCTGACTGCCCTAGTAGTTAAGGTCCTAATGATGCCTATCTTCTGCTTAGGGTGGTGATGGGAATTTGCATGTAAATATCTTTCAGTATGAGTTTTCTTTCTATAGACTTGGAAGCCAAGAGACCCTTCTTTTTTAGTTAGAAGGACATCAAGAAAGGGAAGTTGGTTGTTGTTTTCAATTTCAATGGTGAATTTTATGTGGTGAGAGAGGCTATTTAAGTGATTGAGGAATAGGTCAAGTTTTTCTTTTCCATGACTCCACTTGGCAAATATGTCATCTACAAACCTTTTCCATTCTTCAGGGGTGTATGGAAATGACTTCAGAGCCCTCTGTTCAAAATGTTCCATAAAGATGTTGGCAATTATGGGGGATAGAGGAGAACCCATAGCCACACCATGAGTTTGCTCGTAAATTCTTCCTTTGAAACTAAAGTAAGAAGATTTCAAGCATAGTTCCAAAAGATCCACAGTTTCTTTATCTGTGAGGCTTCTCATGATTTCAATAGCTTCATCAATGGGGATCATGGTATAAAGGGATACAATATCGAAGCTAACCATAAGATCTTCTTCTTTCATTTCTATGATGTTAATCCATTGAACAAAAGAATATGAGTCTTTAATATATGAAGAGGTGTTGCCAGACAGGGGTCTCAGTTTTTTGGCCAAGTGTTTTGCTAGCAGGTAAGTGGGGGAACCTATGGTATTAACTATAGGTCTTAGAGGAGTGTTAGGTTTATGGACTTTAGGAGCCCCGTAAATTCTAGGAATAATGGAACTATTAGGAATGATTTTCTTTTTAGTGACTTCATCTAAGGATGATTCTTTGAATTTCTTAACTACTTCACACATGATTTTCTCACTGGGATCTTTGTTAATTATTTTATAGCAACCACTATTGTTTAAATGTTCTTCCATTTTAATGTCATAATCTCTTATGTTCATAATTACAGTTGCGTTACCCTTATCAGCCTTAAGGATGACTATGTTTTTATTTTTTCTTAGGTTGTTTAGAGCTCTTTTTTCCTCTCTGGAAATGTTAGATGAAGGAGGTTTAGCAGTTCTCAGGATTTTTGCAATATCTTGTCTGATTTCTTCACTTTTTGCTATATCTAAGTTTTTAATGGCAACTTTGATATTGCTGATAACTTCTTCTACAGGTATTTTATTAGGGGTTATCGCAAAATTGAGACCTTTTTTCAAGATGGATTCAGCTACATGATCTAAGGTGATGTCTGATAAGTTAATAACCTGGGCTTTATCAGATGTCATGACTGAATTGGGATGCGGGTTTTGAGTTTTTAAGCTGGTAGATGGATTGTTAGATAAGTTCTTGGATTTATGCAGTTTACTGTATATATCAGCGTTATTTTCATTTGAGGCTTCGTTGGGTATGTCGCTATCATTATGTGTCACAGCCACCCTTTTTTCTTTCCGTACATTCCTATGCTTGATGCTGTTGATTTTCATATTTCGACTGCTCACTTTGTTAATCTGCGAGCCGGACAACGTTGCCTGCACCATCGAATCTATGTTCTTGCCTACACCGTTTGTAGGTTCCATTGATTGCGCAAGGATATTTGCCTGTGGCAGCAAACCCGCTTGCTTACATCCACCATCCATCATTTTTGCTGTGATGTGCGTGTCAAGATCATGGATATCGGTGTCAGTCTTCACCCCGTCTGAATGCGTGTTTATAACAATACTTTTAAGGCCGGGTTGTGTTTTATGTTGTTGCAATACATTCTGACAAGGGAATAGGATGCAGATATTTTGACAAAGGATGAAAATTCAAGTTCCATAGAAGGATGAATGGGGTATATGATAATACCTCTCTTGCTGAGAGGGAGTGTTGAAAATGCAGTAAGAAAATCCTAACTTAATTTTTCCTTGATTAAATTAGGAGAAATTCGATTTTCAATTCAGCAGAACAGTTGGAGGTTGTTAACTGAGGTGACATAGATCTTGTCACTCAATTAAATTAGTTAATTCGAGTTGGAGACAGTTGAGTTCAGTTATACATGATTTATTGCTAATTCGTAGCAATCTATTTTAGTTAATTTCAGTTATTATCAGTGTAATTATTCCCATTGTTAGTAGAACTAGTGTATGTTTAGTCGAGGGTGTGTAACTTGTTCACATTGAGTGATCATCTATTTAAACTGATCAATCAACCTAATTTAACTCATGCATGCAGAGAATTCAAGGTACCTAGTTGAGATTAGAGTTCAAGGGCAGTGTAATATCAATTGTAGCTTTTTCCAAGTTGTATAGGTGGTGCATGCAACCAAAGAAGGGCCTAAAGGAATTACGCAATTATCCATGAGTAATTTCACCAATTAATAGGGGGATAATTCCTCATCAAATAACACATGGAAATAGGAGCTTGGTAGGCTAAGAAATTGGCTAAATATTGGATTAAGTCAGTCTGTGAGGGAGTGGGATAGAGTATACTAGTGCAGGGGTTTCTCAGGCTTGAGCAAGCATTGTATTTCTTCTCTATTCTTTGATTAATGCAATACAGATAGTAAAGGGTTTTGAGCAGTTGCTTTCCCCTAGATAAATCTTTGTGTATGTGTGTTGTATCTTAATGCATGTTAATAATTTGATTTCTCAATTGTTATTTTATTTCCGTAGATGGGTAGAGTAGCTTCACGTCTTGTGATCTAGTAAATTTCATGAGCAGTTTTGAATCTACACATTAAATTTCTACATAAGTGTCTTCCTATTAGGTATGGATGTCATTTCTTAACTAGATGTAGTACACAAAACATGTCTTCTTCATATATGGGCACGAGTAAGTTATTTCATTTAATTTTTTTACTTTCAAAGGAAAGTGGTCTTCTTTCTTGCATAAAAACTGCACTAATGCCATGGTCTGCATCATCACAACCAATGAAGGTTGTTGTAAATTCAAGTGTCATTGGGTTGGGAGTTGTAAACAACCTCTTCAATATTTTCAAAATATTTGGTTGCTTCTTTAGTCTAAGAAATTCTTCCTTATTTAATAATTGTAATATATATGTTTCTATTTGGCCATAACTTATGTTTAACTTGTGGAAATATCCTATCAATTCTGATAAGTGTTGAAGTTGTAACTAGGTTTAGTATTCATAATTATCTATTCAAAGAAGTCAAAAAAATTTATTTTATCATGTTCCATTTGTACATTAAAAGAAAGAAAAATGAATTTTAAAATAATTTTTAGTGTCTCTAATTTGACCAAGTTGGCTTGCCCAAGGTACATGTCCCTTCGCATGAGGAAACAACTATATATTGGCATCATTCCTTCACCATTAGGGAACTAATTTGGGTTATTTTATGGACAAGAAATTCATACATCTGAGGCAGCTCGTGTGCAACATCACAAACAAATTTTGAGATAGATTGTGTACAACATTTGAAGCATTTATGAGGCGGGTTTAAGTTCAGGTATGAAGCTATGTGGCTTTTTCTATAAATAAAAAAGTTCTGAAGGACAAGAATTATGAAATATTGAGAGGATTGACTTGGCACTTGGTATCTGGTCTACTGGTTAGTTAATTTGTGACTTGGATTTCTCCTCTTAACTAAAATATCCTATCAGAAACGATTGTTGGGTTTTCCCCTTGTTGGTTTTTCCTTGTCCTCTAGCCTCATTTCTAGTGTACTCCCTTTTGTGCATTGTATTTATATAATTTCTTGATGGCCTGATGAATGAAGTAAAATATATAATGGAAAACATAAATATAGTGTCACAATTAATTATCATGTTAAGAAATTATCTCTTGCAACTCAATTTCAACAATAATACTTTAATTTTCTTTAAGTTATTGGGGATTGGTCGTTCCCCCATAACTTTTATTTTGTTAGGATGCACTTTGCCACACTCATGGGATACAATATCACCCAAATATTACACATCTTGAACCTCAAAGGCACACTTGGAAGGCATTGCATATAGTTGTTTCTCTTCCAAAAGTGTTAATACTCTATCAACATGTTGTACATGATTTTCTCAAGATTTGTTGTAGATTAGTATGTCATCAAAAAGTACTAACACAAATTTTCTAAGGAAGTATTTGCAAATAAAATTCATTGAGATTTCAAATTTTTAAGGTGCATTTGTAAGTCAAAATGGCACAACCAAAAAATCATAATGATATTCATGTGTTGTAAAGAATGTTTTGGGAATGTCTTCATACCTCATTCTAATTTGATGACATTCAAAATGGAGATCCAACTGAGCAAAGAAAATTTCTCCATGCATTTCATTTAATAATACATCAGTGAAAGTAATAGGAAACTTATATTTGATTGTAATTTTGTTGAGCTATCTGTAATATAGAAACATATTTCATGAACTATCCTTTTCTATAGTCATCACCACTAGTGAAGAGAAAGCACTATGGCTAGGTTGAATGATGCGAAGCTCTAACATTTCTTGAACCATCCACTCAATTTCACTATTTTATACATAGAGGCACTTATAAGGCCTTATGTTAGGTGGTAAACTTCCATATCGCAAATGAATAACATGGTCATGATCTTGAGCAAGTGGAAGACCCTTAAGCATGTCTCCAAATACCTTAGAATGATCATTGATAACTTTTTGGAGATCCAATGGAGTAGAGGATATAGTTATTTGAACATATATTGAACAATCTTGTGAAATTACACCTCGGTGTCCCTTTATTATCAATTTTTTCATGCTACTAGAGCTTATCACTTTATTAGGTTTCACTTGGATACCTCTAAGCTAAATTTCCTTTCCTTTTTGAGGAAAATATTATCAAAAGACCTTGAAAACTAAGGGTCATTGTTTCCAATGATTGTAACCATTAGACCCCTAAAAAAACATTGACACCACCCATTTGTATTTAAATCATGATACTATCCAATAAATACCCCCCATATTCAGCTTAATACTATGGAACTTCCCTAAACAATTTATAGTACCTCCATCTGCAATCATTACTTGAAATTATGATGTTTGATATACAAAGAAATTAAGAACTTTTCCCAATCTGTAATTGATGAAGTAATGGATACTACCTGAATCAATCAATATTCTTAGCTTTTTCTTTTTAGTGTATCCTTCTATATTGAGGATTTTTTGAGTACGGATGTCGGCCAATGCATGACAAGGTATTTTTACAGTAGTATCTTCTAGCTCTAGATCTTGTGACAGTTCCACTTCTTAATATTCTTCATATTCATAGTTAAGGTAGAATAATTTATTCTCGTTGCATTTATTCCCTTACTATATATGTTGTTACAACTGAAACATAGCTCATTTGTTCTTCTTTCGTCCATTTGTTGATATGTCAACCTTATTGGTTTAGGAGAGGGGTCATGATTTTCTCTATAGTTATTAGTGACAAATTTTCTAGTGGTCATATTTTTTCTTTCAACTTTTTTTGTTGTACTAAAAATGTGTACTAGATATTTAGGTTCAAAGAGATGCACCTTATTTTGGATGCCTTCCCTTAAAGTTCCCATAAATAGGTCCAAATAATTATCCTCTGAAATGTTGTTTACCCTAAAAACCAACGTTTGGAATTGTTGAATGTACTTTATAACTATACCTTTTTCTCAAAGGTTTACCAATTTACTAAAGAATGCATTGCTCTTAATATCCCCATAATGTTCTATCAATTCCTCTATAAAAATGGACCAATGCATTATGGAATCCATTTTCCTTTTGCAAAGCGATTAATACCATACATGTTGATCTTGTTCTAAAAACATGGCTACAATATTTTCCTTTTGTAAGGATGCCACATGGTGTAGATCAGAGTATTGCTCCATCTGTAATAACCATGCTATATGACCATTACCATCAAACTTCCTCATATTTATCTTCAAAATATAGTAGTTCATTGTTGCTAACATGAAGTAGTTATGATAAGTATTTTGGAGTGAAAATTCAAGATTGTGGTTCTATGATTCAATATTTATGCTCTATAATTGTGATAAAATACTTCCCATGGGTGATTGAGTTCTAGCATAATGTTCTCCTTTTTTTCTTGATTTCTGTGCATCTCAATATCCCTTTTATGAAGCCTCTCAAATAGAATTTGTTCCATAGAATTAATGGATTGTTGTATTTATTTCATGATATCTTTTGTATTTCCTCCTCTTTTTCTTCCATCTTCTTTTCCATTTCATCCATTATTTCTATTTCAAACTTTTCTTGAGAACCTAATAACTCCACCCTTTTCAACATACTACCATCCAATTTGTTAACTTTCTTCTTTAATTAGGGGAATCTAAATTCTAAGTCTTCACTTTCTTCATGAATCCTTAATGATCCTTCAATAGGTTTAATTTGTTTAATAGCTTTCTTTGGAGGCATGTTGGAAATTAATAATAGTACTCTTTATCACAAATTTCAATCACCAAAAAACTATATCTTCTAATAAAAAGTTATGTCACTTGTAAGCTGTGTACCTTTAAAACCTTAATTTGGAGAATATATGAATGCCTGACCCTTTTTTTGATACATCTCTGAGACTTGAGCACTTATGTTGACAGTGTTGGAACTACCAACATTCAAAGGGGTCTCCCTGATATAAGGTCCCAATTAGACCTCACACAATTTGGTGTAGGATACCCATCCAGAATACGGCCCCGTTTTCGACTACTTAAATATTTTCCTTAGCTTTAGCTTTCAACAAGAGAGAGAATCACATATGTGCCTTCGAAAACCAAGTGAATGTGCCTGGTGAATGTTTAGTTGCAAGTACATCAAGGTTCTTCACTTCAGAGGGGAGAGGAAGTGAACCTCTAAAAGAGAGGTAATACTACCACTCTAGAAAAAAAAACACACACACATAGAAATGGCTCATCTAACATCCAATGGAATAGTCCACAAAGATGCAATGAGCATTACAACCATTACAACACATTCTCAATATGATAAGCACTAAAATAATTGAAATAGTTATACTACTTTAGTACAGGTGAAAAGAAAACATGAATCATAAACATTTATAGAACAGTCTTACAAATATTCAAAATCCATGTATGAAAACATGTTGGCCATCAGGCTTCAAATATTATGTAAAAGTCCCAAGATGCATGTATACAACATGTTGGATACCTATACCAATAGGTTTCATATTTCATGATTGGATATCAAAGGTCCAAATATGCTCTGCTTTCATAATGCAACGATCCCATATTCCCTTAAGAAGACAATGTCTGTCTCAATTTTCATAAGAACTCAATCTTGATGGATGATCCAACAGTCTAATCTGGATCATGCCATGTTTTCAATTTATGTTGTAGAATAGAGAATGAAATCTGTCCAAACTGTTTAATCTTGGCAGATCAGTAGCTAGGTAGAGAAGCTAAGGTTCCCAACTGCTTAATCTGGGACCTTGGAAGGAATAAGGGTTGTATTAGATAGGAAAAGAAAGCAAAAAAGCCAATGAAAAGAAAAGGCATTCAAAGGGTTTGCAAGTCCAAGTGCACCCTCCAAGAAGGAACAAAAAAATGTTAGAGAACTAGTTGGGTAGGTAGATGGGGTTGCAGAAGTGGTATCTCTTTCAAAAGCAAAGTTGCTAAAACATCTACAGGAAGAGCAGTACTCTGGAGCGTGACTAACTCCCTTGTTTCTCATTTGTATATCACTCATCGCTAACACCCTTTCCCCAAGTTGCACAAGGCATAGAAATTCAAATATTCTACATTCTTATGGCTTTAAGAAGCCACATTTCTTGTGCAAAAATCTTTTCATTTTGATCTACTCCTGATTTCAAGTCATTTTCAAAGAAAACTTGGTTGAACTAGCCCTCACTCATATGTTCCCTCCATATTGACAAACTGACTCTACTACTTAGCTCCTTATACCCCTTTATCCCTAGTATTATAAACACCATGGTGTATAAACCCCACAATGCATAAATATCCCCTCCTTGGCACTATAGCCATAATATTCTCTCCCTGGGACTTGATTTGACACCTGGTCAAGGTCAAGAACCCATGAATCACCTTTTGCTCCACCCCAAACCAGTTTCCCTACCCAAGAGTTCCATTTTACCTTGAAAAAACCTTGAAAAACCCTTAAAACCCATAAAAATCACTCAAAGGGCGGAAAACATTATAAAATCATCCTTCCCCCGCTTTATCCTAAGGTCGGGGGGTTATTTACCTTTTCATCTTGCATAAGAGCCATTTGACCCTTTTTGCCTATAGTTTGTGCCTTCGAAAAACATTTATGCCCAAACCTTGTATAAATACCCGAAATTTCATTTTTCTAAGGTTGGTCGATTAAAACACGTTTGCAAAGAAAAATTATTGTTTATTGCCCGCCCAGGAGCAGCTACACATCGTGCAGATTGCCCGCCCGATGACCGTCAGATGGCGCCGGCTCCAGATCTACGGCGGACGTTGATTTCGGGCAATCCCGACATCCGCAGGTTAACCAAAGGAGGTGTTACAGTTCGCGCAAATTAGGCGCCCAACAGCCGTTGGATCGTGCGCCTCCAGATCGACGGTGCATATGAATATCGGAGCACCCTACGTGTCTGACAGATACCTTCCGATATCTGTCAGACGCTTGCGTCAGGCCAGCATCACGCCGGGACACATGTCACTCCCTGATTGCATCGGAGCATCGCCTGACAGTCCGTTCAACGTACAGGGCCGGTTCTGATATTGCGACACCTGTCCCGCCCACGTCTGCGCCCTGCTGCCGTGCACATCACTGCCACATCCGTTCACCTCATCCCTCATTCGCCCACCTGGCCACCACCTCATCGCCCCCGTGGACTTGTCACTGACCGCCACGTCACCCGATGACGTCATGCTGACGTCATCCAACCCGGGCCCCCTTGATGACGTCATGCTGACGTCATCCAAAAAGCGCGCCAATAAAACCAAAAAGTCATATTTTCGCCATTTTTCGCAATTTTCTCATATTTTTCTGAAAATACTGTTAAGCTACCTGCATGCAAAACACGACGACAGTGCAACCAGCCAGCCCGCGACCAACTTCAAAGCACCCAGCACGCAAACCTAGCTGCATTGTTCTGTCCTGGCCATTATTTAACAGGTATTTGAGCCTCGTCCTCCTGTGAACTGGCTTTTCTTAAATTGCTTGTAAAAACCACCATAAAAGCCATCAAGTCGAAAATTTCACCGAATAACCAACTGTGTTTTACCCTATTCGACCATTTAAAGTTAAAACATAGCGTCGGAGACCTCGAATTGACTGCAAATCCTGTTAAAAACCTACCCTGTTCGCGCAACCGTGGACTCCTGCATAACTCCCAAACTGATAAGGGAGGTCTTTCTGCTGCTGAAAACCCTCCTCAAAAGGCCCAGCATTGTTATCCTCGACTATACACCAACCTTGTCAAACTTCGTTCCCATCAATTTTACTCTTTCAAGCGGCATTTCAGAGATTATTTGTATAAAACATGGAGACACCTGAAATCCTTAATGTCACTCCTCTAAATGCTCCTCAGAGAGAGCTAGACTGGCAGGATTTGGCAGACCTGGATTACCAGATCTCAGAAGACTCCAGACAAGGATGCACCCCTCATATTCGCCTGCTAAATGAGTTCAGGGCTAAGTACAGAGATGGAACAGATATCCTAGGCATCTGGGAGTCTGCCCTGCCAACTTTTAAAATGCCTCTAGTCAGACAATTCCCTGATATCATCTATCTATGTGCCAGTTGTTATGAGCCATCACAGAGAGCTGTAGTCAATCCCAAGGGTGAAGTTGTATTCTATACCACCCCTCAGGCCATTAGGGATATGGTTCAGTTCAAAACTAACAAGAAATTGGTTCCTTTATCCCTGCTAGACTTAATCAACCAAGGGACCAAAACACTTACAGAGGCAGAGATCCTGAAGTTTAATCAACTGTTTGTTAGCAAATCAGACAAAGTGCTGCATCCTCCTATCTTTGATGGATACCTAAATCAACTTGGATTAGACCTGGCCCATATGGTAAGCTCAGTTATGGGATATAAATCAATGGAGTTTATAGAGGAAACTGTGCTAGTCATGATGTTAATGTTTGCCCCTGGAAAGACCCCTATCTGCTACAACTATGCCACATACATCTCGGACAAAATACATGAGCAGTTCCTGCACTTACCCAGAGAGAGGGTGTTCAGATACACCTCATATATTTATCATCTTATTTTGTATCACCAATATGAAAAATTCTCTTTTGAAATCAAGAGAACCGATGCAGCAGGAAACCCAAGATCGGTTGTATATTGGAGCTCAATCTTCCATAGAAATTTCTACTCACCCTATACATATTGTGAGTTCATAGATCTGTTCATTCATCCGGCCCTATCTCTACTTATGACAGAACCTCCTCCAAGACTCATTGATGAAATGAAGAGGATACTGCAACTATCCACTGCTTACAGCATAGGGGACTGGTATTTTTACCAGCATCACACTGTGATTAGGATATATGGGTGTGAGCTGCGTCCTTTCAGACTACCCAAGTTTGTGCCTATGAGGCTCTTTGCCCTGGAGTATTTCAGACAATTCGCCCATGCCGATCTGATCCATTTTGCAGGTAGGGGCAAGAAGGCACAACTCAAAGTTAAAAACCAGCTCGAGCATTTGGTTTTAAACAAAAGAGAAGGATGGAAGGAGGCAGAGAGAATGTTGGATGGCCTTGGCCTAACACAAAGCTTCCTTTGGAAACCATATGACCCCAATGGCTTTATATCCAAGAGGAGACTGAAATACAAACTCTCCAGTTATGAGCATAATAGCATGCTCCTCATAACAAGACATGCAAACCAGCCAAAATGGAATAAAAATACCTTGATAGAGTCTCTGACCCAAGAAGAGCTAAATGACAGGGCTAGGAGACATTTATTGAAAATGGCTGACTTGGAATGTCCTTCACAGGTGCCTACTGTACCAAGCTCTCACACAACAGCGCCAGCTTCTTCATCTGCAACACAAGAAGGGGCAGCACAAACTTCAAATCAGGGGCAGGAAAAAGGTAAATGCAAAATAATGGAAGAAACAGAGGGCCAACAGGAGCAACAGCAAGAAGGCCAACAGGGCCAACAGGGCCAACAGGGCCAACAAGGCCAACAGGGCCAACAAGGCCAACAGGGCCAGCAAGAGCAACAGCAGCAAGACCAGCAAGAAACTGATCAACAGGATCAGGAAAAGCAAAAGGGAGAAGGCCAGACAGCCACCCAAGATAAGACAACCAGCATGGCGCCTCCTAGACAGGATTCTAGGATGGACTCTTCAGTCCTCCAAACCCCTCAGAGGGAGGACATCAACAGGAAAAGGGAGAGGCATACCCCTCTCACAGAAGGTCCAGAAAAAAGGCAGAGGCTCAATCCATTCTCAGAAGAAGAAATGCAAAGCCTTGAGACCTCTGCCAGCTCATTACATCAAGAGCAAGATAGGGCAGCACTTGGGGAGGTCAGCTCCTCAGGACAAGGAAAGAGTGTAGCTGCAAGCATAAAAGACCAGTTCAGGGATGCTAAGAGGAGGAGTGAGCCACTCAAAATTAAGCTCTACAATCATTTGTTGAATATGGCCCCTCCAAATCAACAAAGGCTAATGGCTGCCTTTGATGTGCAAGGAGGCAAGATGACAATGAGCCATTTTGCCCCTACAGTGCAACAACCTCAAACAGCTGCTGACTATATAAGGACAAACTTAGAAGTCCTTGCAAAAGACATCCACCCCATGGACCAGATCGAGCTCCACAAGCAAACGGGTGAGATGGTCTATGCCACCCTGGAAGACAAGACCTTGGTAAATTATAGGCTGCAAAACAGTTTGAATAACACTGCAGCTCAGCTTGAGTTGGAAAGGGCATCCTCTCAAGCCAAGGACAATAGAATCAAGGCACTAGAAGAGATCATCATAGAGTTTGGTCATGATCCCAATGATTTTAAGGCCATACAGGAGGTCCTTAAACTAAGGGATGCAGATGTAGCTGTAATTAAGAAGAAAATGACGATCCCACCAACTCTACATCCACAAACAGATGAAGTAGCCCAACAAAGACGAGAAAGGGATGTCACTGCACTGCTAATGACCTTGTATAAAGAGCTAATTGACACCCAACAAAAGCTGCAGGATACAGAGACTACCCTAGAAGCAACTATACAGAGGGGAGAACAAGGGCAGTCTTCCAAACCACCCACAGAGACAATCGACCTCGAGGAGACCCCTAAAGAGGACATCCCTCCAAAGCAAAAAGAATCAGAAACAGCTCCAGCTACAACAGAGCCAACCACTACAGCACCACCAACAGAGCAGGCCGAGAGCCTGGATATGCAAAAATTAAGGCAAGAACTCCAGGTGCTAGAGGGCTCAAATGACATAGAGCTAAATAAGGCCAAGGAAAGCTTAGCAAAGATAGAAGAGAAATATGATAAGTCTAAGCAAAATGTAGCCGAGAGGGAGAGGAAGTAAAAGCCCTAAGAAAGACAATTGCAGAGCTTG